>JASJET010000050.1:14857500-15137047 GCA_034092305.1 Diaprepes abbreviatus | reverse complement strand
CATCGTATAATTTCAAATAAAAATTGTAGAGATTTTTAAAACCTAAATTTGAGCTTTTGTGCGATCATTATTGCAAAAAGGTCGAAAAACCCGCAAAATCGGCTATTTTTTTAATATTAATTATTTATTGCAAAGTTGACTTTTTTGCACTTTTTGCTCGTCTTTCTGAACAAAAATGATATTTTATAATAGCAAATCGGATAATTTGTTGCTGAGATATTGCTAATTACTTATTCCAAGACGCAAAATGTTGATTACTATAACTTTTTTTTGAGTGAATGTTTTGACTTCCACAGTGGTTCAATCCTTTCGTGAAGGCCAACACTTTCATATTTTGTCAGAAACAAATTAAAAATTAATTTTCAACCCCTTAATTACCGCTTTAAAAAAGGGAGTGTTTTCTTTTTATAAAGAAACATAGCTCTTGCGCATGGAGAACACTGAACTCGCAGCTTTACATCAGCAGCGCTCGGAAAATTTCGTCGTATTTCAACAACGAATGAACCATTTTCTGTGTTTTTTAGAGCGATATTTAAGGGGTTGGAAATTATTATTTTTTTTTCATTTGCCCCAACAACATATGAAAATTTAGGCTTTCACGAAGAGATTGAAGCTTGTGGAGTTTAAAATGTTCACCCAAAAAGAAGTTATACCAATCAATCTTTTGCGTCTAAGCTACATTTTTGTCTAATTTACCATTATCAAATATCGTTTTGTTCAAAATGACGAGCGCTTCCCTTTAAAATCAAAAGAATTGCCGATTAAGAGTATTTAAATTGTAGGTTTTTAAAATCTCTACATCTTTTATTTGAATTTTTTTTCCAAAATGAATTACTTGGCTTGTAAATTCAAAAAACTTGTTTTAGCCCACTTTGACCGCCCCTCTTAGCCCCAACTTATTCTTTGCTGTTACTTTTTATGTAGGGTTTGTTCTTTCACTGCTCCGAACACCCCTGGATAGGTCTCATCCATTTCGGAATTTACGTCAAAAACAGCACTAATTTTTACCTTTGGCTGGAACTATATCCAATGTTTGGAAAATTGCAGTTACTCAATTTACAGCGAAAGTTAAACATTATAGGATTAATTGCTCCTCCTCTTTTCATTCCTTATATTACGTAATTTAAAAGTGGCAACACCGCGATGATGTCACAAGGTATGTAGTTATTTTACAGATGTCACAAGGGATGTTAAATAGAAATGTATATTAAATATACAGGGATGTCGAAGAGGTAGGAAAATTTTTTTTTTTTAATTTGTGTATGGTTTGATTTTTTTGTTCACAAATGGATAAATTATTTGTTTTTGAAAAGTCATATTTTTTGTTTGACGAATTATATTGTTTTTCTAGTGGATGCCATAAAGTCGAAAATTTTTCAGGAGGTCACAAAGTACGTTGGATGAGTATATATATAGATATATATATATATATATATATATATATATATATATATATATATATATATATTATATATATATATATATATATATATATATATATATATATATATATATATATATTTATATATATATATGAAGTAAAATACGAACAGTAAATGCAAACTTCCTTATACCATATCCTTTCCGCGTTAGAGGTTGCACAGTTTGAATAAATTGCTACAGAACACAATTCATCTTATTCCACCATCATCGAGATGATGGCCTACCTGTACCACCATATCGAGAACAAAGTCAAAACTTACCCTCCCCGATACAGTGATACGGCAGAGGTAGATGTTTCGTCTCTATTAGACTCATCAGGGTACTGACATGCAACTGTTTGTGCAAAGGAATAAGTCTAGTATAGACGAAACATGTACCTCTGCCGTATCACTGTAGCAGGGAGGGTAAGTTTCGACTTTTTTCTCGATATGGTGGTACAAGTAGGCCATCATCATTCAAACTGTGCAACCTCTAACACGGAAAAGATATGATGGAATGAAGTTTACATTTACTGTTCGAATGTTACTTCATTTATATGCGGAGTTGCATATAGTTGTACGTTTGCTGAATGTGATTTTAGCACTACTGCTATTCCATCTCACATGGAGGAATCCGTGAAAGCAGCATAAACATTATACGCGATCCGACGGGAGGTTGGCGAAGCCGCGTTCAGTGTTGCATGATTCCTTCTAATCTGTCGTTTACACAAACAGGTGCATGTCGGTACTCTGATGAGTCTAGTATAGACGAAACATGTACCTCTGCCGGATCAATGTGGCGGTGAGGGTAAGTTTTGACTTTTTTCTCGAAATGGTGGTACAAGTGGGCCATCATCTCGATGGTGGTGGAAAAGGATAAATCGTGTTCTGTAGCAATTTATTCAAACTATGCAACCTCTAACACGGAAAGGATATGATGAAACGAAGTTTGCAATTACTGTTCGCATTTTACTTCATTTGCATATAGTTTTACGTTTGCTGAATGTGATTTTAGCACTACAACGGCATAATGTGGATATATATACTGCTTTTGCATCTCGCGCGGAGGTATCCGTGAAAGCCGCATAAACATATATATATATATATATACAATATGGTCTCTTAGGGAAAAAATAAATAAAACTAGGATTATTTTGATGCCTCATGTTCACTGCAGAGAGTTTAACTTCTACTTACCAGCATCCTGTAAGTTAAAGGATAGAGGAATTTCCATAAATCTAAAAAGAGAATTATTTTTGTTGTATTTAACTTCGGATTCGAAATTATGGCTCTAATTTAGAAAATTGCAAGTAGTATCATAAAAAGAATAAAGCTGGTAGTTTCCATCAAAGAGAAGATCAGAAACGAAAAGGACGGGTACAAAAAAATATTATCGAACGAGGAAAAATATTAAATCAAGCTGGGTTGAACATATTGCAAGGAAAAATCGCAATAAATAAACATCAAAAATAACGTTTAAGCTACCTAGGCAAAAAACACGAGGACTTGGATGGTCGCTAACACGATGGATAGAGTAAGTGCGTACAGAGTCGGATCCAGACTCTCTCTTTGGGGGGGGGGGAGGGGGCGGTGATATCACAAAAATACAGTATGGGAAGCGAAAGCAAGTTGTTGACCGGGGGGGGGGGGGGGGACAACATTCCCATTTCTAGTGTAAAGGGCAGGGTCGGGTCTATTTTCTGAATTTGAAGCTCTTGGAGAGGGGGGGGGGCGATCACAAGAAAAACTAAGTTGTCAATAAGGGGAGAGGATGCGAGCAGCATACACATTCCTAGTATAAGAGACAGAATCGAATCTAATTTTCTGAACTCAAAGCTCTTGGAGGAGGGGGGGCTATCGCAAGAAAAATATATTGTCAACGGAAAGAAGTGCCAGTAGCATACGCCTTCCAAATATAAAAAGCAGGATCTATTCTATTTTCCTGAACTCAAAGCACTTGCGAAGGGGAGGGGCGATCGCATACACATTCCTATACTCTATTCAAGAACTAGGGAGAGTAATAAAACTGTTACCGAAAGCTCCAACGTACCTACTACAGTGCCGCAGGTAACTGAGGACTGCTGTAAATCTAATTATATTTAATTATATTTAAATATAAGCTTTTATAAATTTAATGCAACAATAAAATTTCTGATAGTTCAATTTAATTTCAGTGAGCAAAGTACACCTTACAGGGTGTGTGATTTATCTTGTTTGTTATTGTTTTTATATATTGTTTGAAATTAGTGAGATACCCAAAAGATATGGCTTCCACCTGTATCTTTATTCCATAATCGTTAAATCAGGGCATTTTTTCCTCAACGAAAAACTTACGATGAATGTTTATGATGCCTTAAGATATCAATATCTAGATTATAATGTTAAAAGCTCTATTGTAGTGTGTGACAGGAGTTGGAAAATCTACTATGTACCGAATACTGAAGGAGAAAAAAACGACTGAAATTGTTAGTACTCCTAAGCCACATTCGATCATAGGCAGACGAAAAACCTCGTTGAATGAAGAGATCAAAACGGCAATAAAAGGAGTTGTATATATATTTTATTATGAGAAGCAGATCCCAACCGTTGACAAACTTCTAACTAAAATCAATGAAGATCGGGATTTAACTGAAAGTAAAAGAACTGAGCTCTGGAAATTGCTCAGAGAACTTAATTTTTGCTAGGAAAAACCAGACAGGAAATCAGTATTTATAAATCGTCCGGAAACTGTCCGTTGGAGAAGGAAATATCTTTCTCAAGTACAAGGTAGAGTTGCTAGAAATAACACAACTTACAAAATTAGTAATTTAACTGAACTTTTGAAAGATTTTTTTGAGTAAAATTACTGTAGGAAATTGGGAAAAATTCATATAATAAAAGAATAAAAGAAAATGTGGAAACTCGATCTCATGATCGGTAAGATAGAGGAACCAATTATAATTAATATGAGCGAAGACAGCTTCACTGACTCTGATTACGAATTAGGTACGTAATGTTTACCAACGTAAACACGATTTATTATTTAAATTTTCCGTAACAGATAAAAATCAATTACATTTGAAGTCCTTTTTAGTGTTTGATTGTCCTAAAAATGTTTTTAGTTAATAATAAAATGACCGACAGCCCCAAAAAATTTTTAATATTATATAGACGAATTAATTTTTTATATTTGTTTAACTTCTTGTCTTTTTGACAATGGGTATTTTGTAAGTATTTAAATTATAACTTAGGATTTTTTGAGAGAAAAATGCTACATTTTAGTTTGAATGTGCTTAAAACGCTTCCTATGCCAAAATTAAAAATAATAAAAATACAGTTTTGATTTGTGTTAAATATGTCAAAATTATATATATTTTCTAATGTATGTGAATTACTAAGAAATCATAAGAAATAAAATAAAGTTATAAAAACTTTTTATTTTAAGTTTATTACCGAACTTATTCTATGCCATAAATCCTTTTTAACACTTCATACATCCAAATTGTCCATTATTATAGACCGGTATTTTTGCTTATAAAATATCTAAATCATTCCTATGAAAAATATATGTGTCTAACAGATTTTGTAAAAGACGCTGGACTAAAGAAACCAGGTAGTTTGCAAAGAAAAAAATGGTAAAAAATGATTTGTTACTCTCTCTAGTTCTTGAATAAACTATAGTATAAGAGGCAAATCGGGTCTATTTTCTGAACTTAAAGCTCTTCGGGGGGGGGGGGGGTCGGCTCCAGCGCCCCCCTTCCCTTGGATCCACGCTTGAGTGCGTAAGATAAATGGATAGTATTGGTATTCACAGACTCATAATAGGAAAGAACTTTGCGTTTTTTATTCAGGAATATCCTATAAGTAGCTAAAAAGGAAGAATAAGAAGAATAATCCATTAATAAATCATGCATCAGCGGTGCTTAAGTGCTTGAATCCTTTATTTGTAAGACCTTTCGTCCAAGTCTATAAAATAGCACACTGAGTATTAACTCAAAAGTTCTGTTATTTCAAAATTTCTTTCAGATTTGGAATTCGTAATATGTTTAGTTTTAAAAACAAAACTAAAATTAAACAAATCGGTGGAGGACTTTTTGAAAAAAGCGACTTTTAATATTTTTGAATTTAAAATGTGGACATTTTAAAAAAGATGTTATATTATTACATATAAATTAGGAGTAAAAGATAAATATATTACTGATCTATATTAAACAATAATCAAAAAATTAATAAAGGTGAAAAATAAGTTAAAATTGAGTAAATATGTATTATTCAGCACTCCTCGTAGTAACGCACTCTATCTGACAATACTACATTAAATTTTATTAAAAATTAGTGAATATTTTTATATTATAATGAAATTTTATACGTATTAAATAAGAATTTACGTATTGCAAATATTTTTTAAGAATTAGCTATGATATATTGAATATTAAGTTTATCAAAAATAATGGGCATATAATGAGTTTAAACATGTGAACCCTTTCAAATTATATAGAGTTATTTTTTAACTCCCGCTTGTATAATGAATTATCGGCTAATGGTAATATGTCGAATAACAATAATTAAACAACAGCTTGAGAGCTGTTAAACTTATTCAATAAAACTCATTTTTAATATGTTGTTGTATTGTTTTTAGTAATATTTTTCAATTCTTATCTTAAGTTAACACATTAGTTACGTTTTTATAAATAGGGTACAAAAATAAAACAAGTGGAAACTTATAAATACCTAAGAACCTTGATAATGTCAAACAACTACCAAAAAAAGGAATAAGAACAGAATTGAAAAGACCAGATGTGTGTTTGTTACAACAAAAAAAGTGCTTTAGAGTTGTGATTAATCATTCGATTTAGGAATAAAAACACCTCGCTGCTACTTTTCTCGACACTTCTTTACGGAATGGGCACAAGAACACGAAATATGGTGTTACAGGAGGAAATTATGAATAGTATAGACAGAAACAATCACGGTAAAAGTATTGGGCTCAATGGTAAAAGACTGTGAAATAATTAGAACTATTAGGCACGGCATATTGGACCAGCAGGATCGATGCCACGAGAAAATCATAGAATCAGAAAAAAGCTACAAATAAGGTGCTCAGATGGTGTGAAACAGCTATTAAGAGACGATTGGATGAAAAAGACACAGAATAGAGGATAATGTCAAAAAATTTGAAAGGCTCACACTTGACGAAGGATGAAGTGATCTGTCACAGTAGTAGTAGTGGCTAAAATCGGTTTATAAAAATTTACAATAGATCCGATATAAAAGTGTTTGAGGCCGTAAATTTTAAATTTATCACTGGTTTTAAGATATTTTATATAATAAATTCTTCATTACTAGAAATATTGATAGGCAAATTACGTCACCAGAATTCCATGCATGTTTGTTGTTTTGCAATACAATGTATATTTTTTACTTCTCTCGTTTACTCTGTAAATACCATCGGTCATTCACATTCTTCCTGTATTTATATTAATTTCGTTAATTTTTCGGTTTTGGCTATACAATTTCTTAGAGTTGATTCACTAATGTCATCATATATACGTGTTAGAAGTTGTGCCAGTACTATTTTCCCCGTCCATGGGGTGCATTTCGTTCTTTTATACCTATTTATCGTTGTTGATTCTGGTCGCATATTCATTTATATTTTCAAACTCCATAAATAAGTTGCAAATAAGAATTTTGGACTTTATGTATTCTTCGTTTCTGAATAGGTGTCAAACAGTTTTCATTTATTATATCTCCCTAACTAAAAATAGAAAGCACCAGACAGTCACAAAACAGAAACTTAAGCTTTGTTAACAAACCGTTTCGAGAAATGTAAAAAGGTTTCAGTTTGGTATTAGCTTTCTGAACATACTGGGACACGTGCTTATCAAATCGACATCCAGATTAGTTTAGGTTAGTTTAACATAAGTTCTCTAAACATATTGGGAAACATGCTTATCATCGATATTTTCTATATCTTTATCTTAGATGCCAATTTGCCAATATCCACTTTTCAGATCCAGTGTGGAGAACCACTGGCAGGATACCAACGTTCTAAAATTGTCGTTATTTCTAAGAAGTGGATAGCTGTCTTTCTTAGTGACATCATTAAGCATCCTGTAATCAACACAAAATCTATTCGTTCCATCCTTTTCTCCTGGCGTTTGGCTATATGAAGTCTTCTAGGTGGTTGGCATATTAGTTGTGCACTGCCAGTATTCATTTCGTCCTGGATGATTTTTTTCCTAACAGTATTACTATCTTCTTGCCTTAGAAACATCTTTATGGTTTCTTATACACCTCTTAGCTTTTCCAAGTTCTTGTGGCGAAAGATGTTTCTAATTTATCTGGAGCTGTTCAACTATTCCGTTATATGACGACTTTGATGTAGGTTTGTCTTGTTGTTCACAATTTACTACCTATTTTACTGGCTAGTATAACGCTACATCGTCGCCTTTATTAATTTTAACATTGTTAGGAAAGATACTGATTGCTCTTATTGTTATGACATGAATTGACTAATGTCTTGGCTATTAGGGATTTACAGGGTTTATTGGGGTGTTGAGCCAATCCAACGTGGCTTCCAGAACTTTGTCCAGAAAAATCAATGTTATGGAATCGGGTCTATACCTCCTATAAACTCATCTTCTGCGTTGGCAACTAACACCAAATGATTTAATTTTAACCTTCCAAGTTGAAGCTCCACTAGCATTTCTCCAATCATATCGACTGCTTCTCCAGTTACAGTTCTCAAAGTTAATTTTCTGGACGATGGTAGAATTTTAAATTTATCAACAAGGTTTGACTTTATCAGAGATACTGCTGCACCAGTCAATTATAAGACTGTCGGTGGTCCTTCTTAGGCTATGAATAGAAATAATTCTGGAAGGTTTCTTGATATTGGTCAACACCAACCCCTTAATGTTGACTAGTTGTAGTTTTCCTGTTTCTCTTCCGTGTGGTTCCCGGATAGCGAACGGAACCTTAGTCGCGCCCAACATTCACTTCTCATTTGTCCAGTTCATCCACATCCGTAGCACTCGATCGGATTTCTTCTATAACACTTAATGTGTTCAGCGTTTTAAGAATATCAGATAACATTTTCTCTTTTGTTTGCTTCAATGAATCCTTGAACGGCTCTTATTTTTAGCCTTAACACATTATAGACTGCTTCTATTTCCAAATACCTGTCCAACGCTTCACTGCAATAACGAAACTTGATTATTCCCAACATACACTGTATGACTGATCTTTGATTCCATCAATAAAAATTGGATCGTAAGTTCTTCTTGGAATTCTTCTTTAGTTCTTGGACAAGCCAAACAAACAAGGTGTTCTCCGATGCCTTGATCTGAGGAGTGATTGATAAAGCTGGCGCCGATGTTGCTCTCCAAATCTTCTTTTCAAAAAAGCACTAAGGATTTAATAATCTTTCTGTGGGATTATAGGAATGGTTTGCAATAAGTCCAATACTGATCCACAAAGTACAGTTACTAATGTAATAGTCATTTCTTCAAAGTTCCAGTTATTGGCTCTGGCGGCAGCTTTAGATTGACGTTTTTATATTATAAAGGACCGTCGTAGGTTGAGGGTCTGATGTGATGTCCAGTGGTTATTACTTTATCAGAAGCGCAATGTTTCTTTATTTTCATGACTTCTCATGTGTTTTTAATGTGTAATTTTTGTCATACAATTGATTCGATATTATTTAGTTTTGGGCGTACTTTTGATTATATCCCATCTACGATTTCTTTTACTTCTTGTCGCACATCGACTATCTCTTTCATAAAATTTTGCACTTGTGCGAATTTTGCTGTTTATCTACGATGACCTCTTCTATCCATTTGCAAAGTTTATCTTTAACTTCTTGATGGAGTTCTTCTTCCTTTTGTTTTCCTTTAATGCGAAGTTGCTTTTTTGGCCAAGTGCTATTTCCTCTTGTTTTTCTTTGAGATGCCATTGTTCTTCTCGTTGGGACGTTTTTCTTCTTTTTGTTTTTCTTTCAGGCGACGTTCTTCTTTTTTTGACCTCATTTTTTCCTTTTAAATGAAATTTCCCTTGTTTTTCTTTTTAACGATGTGCTTCTTCTTCCTGTGTTTCCTTGAGATGACATTGTTCTTCTTTTTGGCTACGTTCTTCTTCTTGTTGTTTGTCTTTAAGGCGATGTTCTTCTTAAGTCTCATAAAATCAGCCAATATTTCTTTTACTGCTCTATTTCGACCGTTTTTCGTTTAGTATTTATCATAGAAATTTCTAGAAAGCTATTGAAAAATGGACCCTAAACTTCTTTGTTGTAAAAAATTGGATTGTAGAGACAGTTTTTCGCTATCTCTTCTGGTTTCCAAATAGAATGTACCAGAAACTTGTCGAAAATTCGACTCTAAGCTATCTTATATATAACAAATTCAATAGCGAACTCAGTTTTACGCTATCTCTTCTAATTTTCAAATGAAATGTTCTAGAACTTTCTCAATTCGATTTTAAGCTTTTTTATTAATGACAAATTCAATAGTAAAGTAAATTTTTCAGTATCTCTTTTAGTTTTCAAATAGAATGTTTTAAAATTTTATCAAAAATTAGTCTTATCTTCTAACTTCTCCATCTCTACAGGTTAGAAAATAAAATTTTCCGAAAATCCTCGGATAATCCTCACTTCTGACAACAATTGTTACGATTTTCTCTCCTTATATCTCACTGGGTCCAAATAAAAACAACACTTTTCACTTATTTTCAACCCTCTAATAACTACGTGTTACACTAACAATGTTCAAATACGATTAACCTATTTATATTCTATCCTTATTTATCTACTTTTAGCATATAAGGAAATACAAGTCCAGAATTCCTCTATAAACATGACAAATAATGATGACATCGATATAATATTTCTATAAGGACTCATCCAAACTCGCACGGTTCTATGTTACAATATAATATTTCTATAAGGACGCGGCTGAATTCCCCTAGTCTTTGGTTACATTATTTAAGCTCGAAAAGGAAAACGTATTGATTTAATTACTGTTCGACGCAGACTCGACGAAAATAATAATAACTATAGAACAACGAAGTAAAACTCTTAACTGTCTGAAAAGCACATGCAAAAATATTTAGCCTGGATACAAAAGAAAATCTATGTAATTCTGTGAAATGTTATTTTTTTGACGAATCTTGATTTTGAATCTGGAGTTCCGTTAAGAAAGTTTGGATTACCGCGCAATACAGAATTATTTAGAGCACAGCTAAACACCCCATTGAAAAGAGAAAATACATAACTACCATGAAGTGACTTGCTTTTCACCTGATGCATATCCCATTGAAACTATATAGAATTTAAAGAAGGTTCAACTTCATAAAAAAACGCATAGGTACTCTAAAGCAAGTAAATGTAGAAATACGTAGAATGGGAAAAAACTTATCACTGGATTATACGGAGAAATTGTTTAGCAACATGTCTCGACAATGTGAGTCAATTATAAATAACAGTCGTGACTAGTACCTTGTATGTTGAAGTGATCACGTCTTAGATCGAAAACTAGTTTCTCTAAAAACGTAAGACTTTTCTACTTTAGCTTTTTAGGTAGTCGTGAAACTAATTGTACATCAATTCAATACGTTAAGCACGGTAGAATAAAGGCTTAAACCATCGTGACCCTTAGACTTTATTTTCAAAATTATCTTTCGTACTTCTAATTATATTACTACTTTAAATTTAAATAATTAGTTACATAATTTTCACATTATTTCCATGAAAATTGTAGAGTTTATTATTATCTATTTTGAAATCGGGTACAAATGATTAAATAAACTTGTTTATTAAACTGGGATCTTTAAGGTTTTCGAGGGCCTAAACGTTGTGCCAACGGCTATACTATATTTCTTAAATTACCGCAAAATATCTTCTGATAATTGTATCCTCGCATTCAAATAAGCTTTTTTTCGTTGCGAATAATTTATTTAACAAACATGCATAAGTTTGCGTATCTAGTGTTAGTACTGATTTGTTTCATTTAGTATTAATGTATCGCCGATATTAAAAACTTCACTTTCAAGTAAAAATATATGGAATTATTATGAGGTTTTATAGAAGAAGGTTTATTTTTTTTTTAATTTTATTATCTTCAATATTACAGTAGCTGATACTGTAACAGAATTTGACCATAGACTCCTGCTAACGACATATTGTGGTAGCGTTAAACATTTCATCTATAATCACTTTTTTCAGCCTCATTAATTAGTAGCTATCTTGATCACCTATAATTAAATATTTACAGTAATAAAGACACTCTGGAGGTCTGGACGTTCATCTTCTCTCTTGCAGCTTTAGTAGCAAATAACTACGGTTATTTAAGCTTACTCCAGCCATAACTCAGAACTTCAGGACTCAGACAAGGCTGCCTTTTAGTTGGTCAGATGACATCTCTTGTTTTGTATCTCTTGCAACAGCGCGCCCGCGAGTTAATTCGCGTGAAGGTTTTTGATTAAAATTAGACAAAAGAAGTTTCTCAAAACACTTAGTCTATTAACAAAAATAAATAGAAAAAACAAACTATTTACAATGAGAAACTTAAAACTAATAACAATTACGAAAAAACTAACATAATTATTCTTCTTAGCCGTTCTTTTAAACAAAAACGTAAAACCCAATTTTGAAAAAAAAAAAACACGTATAAATAGCTTAATAAAATATTAAACAGAAAAATAAATAAAACGCGAAAAACAACTATTTATATTACTTAATTAAACCGTATGAAAATCGCGAAATGTCCAACTAAAACAACACATGATATTCCCTTAACTTTCCAAATTAAATCAAAAACAAATTAAACAAAGAAAACCTTCATTCCCGTCGAATATACACTACGGTACTGGACCTAAAAAACGGTACCGACCACCGTAAACAACTTCCAGATTAGTACTGAAGTTTAGTATTCCTTAAAAGAGCGTTCTCGTATCTTACCCCCTCGACACCCCTGTACCCATATTACCTGATGGAACTCTGTAAATGTCAATTTCATTCCCTTAAAGTTTGAAGGTTTACGTGCTGAGGGCATTAGCTATTCTATACCGGATGTTTGACTCCCGATTTGGCCTCTGAGCGCCTTAATCTTAATTTTTATATAAACACAGTTAATAAAACTATTCTATTTCTTTCTATAACTAAAAAAATAAGATAATATAACGTCTGTAAAAAAACCTGAGTGCCCTTTTATTCTTATTGCTGGTATTTAAATCATTATTTCTTGCAATCAGGAAAAACAGTCGCTATATTAATTCCTTTCATAGGTCAAACGTTATATTACAGTATAATGAGTTTATTTGATTATTCTTCTGTTTCCTAATAATGGAAAAATTGTTCAATATTTTAATACATTTTAACGGTATTTCCTATACCATATGTTAAAAAACTACCCTTATCACGTCTGGTTTTGTTTACATAATCAGAGTAGGATTATTTCGACAGATTTATAGCCAAATCTTAGAGAGGGTCTTTTAATTTTATGTCTTCATAAATTTAATGAGTTTAAATATTTTTAAGAAAAGATTTAAACGACAAAGATAATAAAAGCTAAGTTCGATAATTGATTTATTTTTTCTTTAGACTTTCTTGGATAGTGATATATACTACCCTATTCCCACGGGAAACCTATTCACAGAGTGATTATTTAATTATTCATTTTAACATAATATAGTTCACATTGAACAGCTTAAAATAATTAATATTTGTTGTACAGGATTAGTTAGTAATTGGATGAAGTAAGTTTATGCTTTTTAGGTAAAATATGCCAAGAAATTATATTTCCTGCATTATATGGTTTAATTTTACATGTATTTTAAAATTGTTTGGGACCCTACAGTGAACAGCATAAAGTTGTATTTTTTTAAATAGACTGACCGTTTACGAATCTTTTTTTCCATTTTCCGTATAATTTTGAAACTTTTTTATTAAAGGTTTTGATATATCTTCACTTTAAAGGTTTTGAAATAATTGTGTATAAGGAAAAAAGACACATATTCAGGCATACACGCAATCTTAAATACTATTCTTAACTTTGTGAGAAATATATTCAAATTTATTATGAAGGAACTAAGGCTAACAAAGTATTTTTTTATTATTCAAAGAATGTTGCTTTATTTATTGCAGCATTAATATATAGGTTATTAACTATAACTTTTGTAAAGGACAAATTAGTAATAATATTTTGATGATTGAATACGTTTCTCTGGCACTAAAATATGATAAAATCACAAAGTGCTACAAAATTCAGGGATGCTCTTTTGAAAACGGGGTGAAAATGGAACTTATTCAGTTTATCAAACATAATTCAAAAATTATACATTTTCAGTAGATATATATTTTATGATTTTCTTGTGGAAAATTAAATTTCCTATGGAAAGGTGTTTTTCGGAGGTCAAACAAATTATGTTTTCTTTAATTTCAAAGTGGAAAAAAGGAAAAATTCGCAATTTTTATTTCGAACTTTTGTCTATAATTTTTTCTGAATAGGTATCGGCATTGCGCCAGAGAAAATAAAGCTGACTTTTCACGCGTTAAAATGAGTGTTTAAAAAATTTTTTGGATCAAATTTGGCTGAGATATAGCCATTTTAAATTTAGCACTTTTTTGAAATTTTTATCGATTTGTCTTTTAAACCATTTTCTTAGCATTTTTAGTTTAAAAAATGTATATTTATGCAACGAAAGGTAATGTTTTATTAATTTTATAATAAAGCTTCTGTCTAATATATCTTGAAACTGCGATTTTCTATTATTTGCACGTTGATTAATGGTGTCTAGGGTCTCAGTATTTTGTATCAGGCAAATTTCACCTAAAATTAATAACAATGATTATTAATAATTTATAAGTGTAACATTTTTTTTTCATTATTTCTGTGAAAATTATAAAGTTTATTATTATTTATTTTGCAATCGGGTACAAATGATCTAATAAACCTATATATTAAACTGGGATCTCTAAGGATTTCGGGGGTATCAACTTTGTGCCTACGACTTTACTGTATTTCTTGAATTCCCGAAATATATCTTCTGATTACTGTAACCTCGCATCCAAATAACCTTTTTTTCCTTATGAACAATTTAGTTAACGAACATACATAAGTTTACGTATCTAGTGTTCGTACTGATTTGTTTCATTTAGTATTAATATATCGCCAATATTAAAAACTCCACTTTCAAATAAAAACGTATGGAATTATTATTGGGCTTTTCAGAAGTAGATATATTTTAATTTTTAGTTTTATTAACTTCAATATTACAGAAGTTGGTACTTACAATGATAAAAACTTTTAAAGAAATTTGTACAGGGTTAGAGAATGGATGAAGTAATGTAAGGGAACAAAAGTTTATTGTGATTTTTACTAATTTTAACATTTATTAACTCTAAATTAAATTTTACTAAATGGAAGAATTTACTTGAGTCCCCCTCTGTATAAAGATTTGGACCGTTAAAATTGTTTATCTTATGCCTGGCCAAAAATAGTCACACATCCGGGAAATATAAACCCATCAACAAACTTAAGCCTAGTTTTATTACTTTTGGGGTAGTTTATTTTTCTGAAAAAACAACATAAACTTGAGGAATTTGTTGACACAAAAACTTAACTATGCCACCCTCTCGAAGTTTTTGATATAAACTGTCAAAGTAACTAATAATCGTAAAAACCATATCGTTAAGGGTCTCAGGTCAAGTTGTAAAGTGATAGCCACATGTGGCGACCGTGAGAGAGCATTCTTTTACTTAAACTGAGCAAATTTTCCCATCATAAGAAAACAAAAGAATATTTAAATAAAATCGCCAAAATGCAATATTAGTATTTGTTATTATGTACAAAGTTCGCGACTGTTACCCATTTTTCCCCAATTGACGAAAATAAGAATAAGAAAGAGAGAAAATGGTTAAAACCTTGGGGTTTTTTTATGGGATCTGGTCACGCAACCTTTAGAGTAGCTGTAGAATAGATATTAATAACATTTATATAAAGTAATTATAAGTTTGAGCTCTGGTCAGTCCTAATTAAATCAAATTAAATTCGACGCATGGATGACTCATGCCATCTATGAACCAGGGCACCGAAACACACCGACGCTCGGGAACGGAAACTATCTTTTCGCGCGCGGAGATGCATCGCGTAAGGGCGTTCTATTTTGGTGGGAAAGCACGCATGCCGGAACCAACGCATCTAAGAGGGAGAAGGGCGGTTCTAAGGGATGGAAGTTGAGTTGGATCTTGAGAAATTAATTAAGGGCAGTTACGATTTTGAATTCGTCTAAGTCAGTTTGGCGTGCGTTTTAGTGTTTACCAGTGTAAGAAGGTTTTTCTGCTGTCTTTTCTGCTATTTTTGTTTTATATTTTTTTCTTATTCTTCCAGACAGCATTTCAAAGAGTAAGGGGAAATTTACTTTATTTTCTACCGGGGAAGGGAGTCCACCATCCCGTAAACTTTTAATTAAACAAATAAATTTTGGATTTATTTCATTAAGGGGAATATCAGAACGACCTAAAGAGCTTGTAGTTTTAAGCTTTTAAATTATAATCCAGATTTACTCTTAAGTTTCTCATTGTAAATAGTTCGTTTTTATTCTATTTATTTTTGTTCAACAGACTAAGTTGTTTTGAGAAACTTGTTTTATTCAATCTAATTAAAACCTTCACGCGAACTAAATTGCGGGCGCGCTGCTGCGAGATCTACAAAACCAGAGATGTCTACTGACCAACTAATTAGCAGCCTTTCCTGAGTCCTGAAGATCTGAGTCATGGTTGTGGTAAGCTTTAATAACCGTAGTGTTTGGTACTAAAGCAGCAAGAGAGAAGTTGAACGACCAGACTTCCAGAGTGTCTTTATTACTGTGATATTTAATTATAGATTATTAAAATAGTTACTAATTAATATGGGACAAAAATGATTATAGATAAGATAATTAACGCTACCTCAATACGTCATCGGCAAGAGTCTATAATCAAATTCTGTCACAGTAAGTTTATACCTTTTAGATAAAATAAGCCAGGAAACTGTATTTACTGCGTTATATGGTGTATTTTTATATGTATTTCAAAAATATTTGGGACCCTACAGAGTGTGCTAAAAAAACGGGGACAGCATAAAGTTGAATTTTTTTAAATGGACCGCCCTGTTTACTTTTTTTTCCTTTTTCGTATAATTTTGAGACTTTTTTATTAAAGGTTTGATATACCTTAACTTTATAGTTTTTGAAATAATTGTGTTTAAGGAAAAAAATCACATTTTCAATCATAAATATCATTCTTAACTTTGTGAGAAATATATTCAGATTTATTTTCAAGAAAGATTAAGGCTAAGTGAAAGCTACTTTCACCAAACATTGACAATAAAAGCTATGGGATTTGAAAAAATGGAAACTAAAATATATCACTTTTTTCAAATGGTACACCTTGTATTGTTTATTTTATTTTATAAACTATCCAAAATCCTACAATTTTTGTTTAATATGTCATTATCCTCTATAGTTTTTCATATATTTCGATTTCTTTACTTTTTCCTATTTTTTTTTGAAGAATGTTTGTGAATCGTAATAGCCATGGAAAAAACAAGGTTAAAATTGTATAAAATGGAAATTTACAACAGCAACCCCCTATTCTGATATCCACGTAGTGTCGCTTAGTTTTATTGCATTTATGTTATATTTAAAAATGAATTTTCCGAAAAATATGATTTATGTATTAGAAGAGGCTGAAAAAAAATGCCTCCTTGTTGAAAGAAATGAAAAAATAAAATTTCCCGATCGACACCTACCTAGTCTCCTTGCTTTTCAGAAATTAATGGAAAGATTGGATTCTTCAGAAAATATTGATTTATCAAAATGTAAAATACTAAACAGAAAAGCTACTAATGAAGAAAAAGAACTGGAAATTCTGCTACATGTTCAAAGAAATTCTCATCTTATTAGTGGTCACTTACATGCTGCGAAATATTACAATCTAGTACCACCAAAAAATATAAAATCACTCTTATCTTATGGAATTACGCTATGAGAAGTTTGAAAGCCATGCAAATTTTTGCTATACGATAAATACGCAGATTAAATTAAATCAAAAAATTCCTATCCACTATAAGGATGAGCGATGATGCTTTTAGAAATAAGAAATCCAGACGCAGCACGCATTACCATGCTGCAGAAAACCCAATTTGGGTAAGAAAGTGGCAACATTAAACCCATTGGTCGATTAATGTTTGACATGTTATGCATAATAATAGAATCATAGAGATCTACTTTTTTGATAAATCATACCCATACTTACCTAAAATTTTGCAAGAGAAACTACCGCAAATGCCTGAAGGACTGGATATGAATGAGAGTGAAAGTATGTGGTTGCCGTAAGATGATACGCTTGCATATGATTCTCGTGAAGTTCGTGCATTTCTAGAATAACACTTTCCACAAAAATGGATTGGGCATGGAATTCCATTCAGTAGCCATCTAAGTTTTGCGACATCACTCCATTAGAGGTGAGACTAAATAAAATATGGGGTGTTCGTTACTTCATCAACAACCGTAGAGGAAATACGAAAGAGAAATAAGGTTACCATTACAAAACTAATGCTGTCCAAGGTGCCTGAAAAATGTGAGAAACACACTAAATAGGTTATATTCAACTAGGAGCCGTTTATTCGCACATATATTAAAAACACAGAATTATTAGTGAGAAATTAAATTATCCCTTTTAGCTTACCATTTTTTCTTAATAAATCGGTTTAAAAATTTTTTAAAATCAGAACATCAGTAAAAAATAAAGAAATCTGTCTGTCATATTTAAATAGTTTGTTTATATGCATTCCTTTCAAGCATAGATCAGTGAAAAATATATACAGTTTTTTTCCTACAAATACAACTCTGGTCTTCTCTCCATACGCGTTTCGATCACCTTATGGTCTCGTCAGTGGAGCTGTATCGAACCCAGAGCAACATTCGCAGGAAACAACTGCTATAAAAAATATAAATTCCAAAGTATGTTGGTAGGATATTCAAAACCTGCCGACTTGGATGCTAGACTGAAATATATCGCTAATCAAACGACATCGATACAATCACCGGAGTAGTGCCAAATTTTTGAAAATCAAAATATCCGTAAGAAATAAAGAAATCTATCTGCCGTATTTAAATAGTTCTTTATATACATTATCCTTTCAGGCAGAGAAAAGGAAATAATATATACAAATAGTTTGTTTTCTGTAAATACAACTCTGGTCCTCTCTTCATACGCGTTTCGACCACCTTATAGTCTCATCAGTGGAGCTGGATCGAACCAAATTCGGCAGGTTTTTATTATCCTACTGACATACTTTGGAATTTATATTTTATATAGAAACTGTTTCCTGCGAATATTGCTCTCAGTTTAATACACCTCCAATGACGAGACTATACGGTGTTCGAAACGCGTATAGAGAGAGGATCAGAGTTGTATTTGCAGGAAATAAACTGTTTGTATTTATTTTTTCCTTTTCTCTATTTTAAAGAATAATGTATATAAAGAACTATTTAAATACGGCAGATAGATTGCTTTATTTCTTACTGATATTTTGATTTTTAAAAATTTCGCATTACTCCGGTGATTGTATGGATGTCGTTTGACTGGCCATATTTTTCAATCTGGCATCGAAGTCAGCAGGTTTTTAATATCCTACCTGCATACCTTGGAATTTATATTTGTTTTCTGCGAATGTTGCTCTCGGTTCGATACAGCTCCACTCACGAGACCATTAGATGGTGGAAAACTAAAAACCGCCGTATATCAAATTTGGTGCAAATTGGTTGATTTTCAAAAAACACATCAGCCAAATTATATCCGCCATTTTGAATTTTGCAAATTTGACCTCGGATTCGATTGAACAATCCAATATTGCGGCCGGAAGCCGTAGGAAAATCGAGTGTCTGGCAAAAAAAGCTTATAAAAATAAAAACTTTCAAACCGACCGGGTCGCTTTTGGCTAAAATTTTAGCTGATGGACGCCCCTAAAAAGCTGGCGTCGTAGGTTGACAAAACTCAACATGACGGATCCAATATGGTGGCCGAATTTTTGAAAATCGACCGATTTGCACCAAATTTTGTATATGGGGGTTTTTAAAATTGCTGATAACGAATTCGAGGTAATATTTTTTCCAATTCAAAATGGTAGATCCAAGATGGCAGACGAAATTTTTGAAAATTAACCGATTTGTACAAAATTTATTATACAGAGGTTTTTGGGGTTGCTGATCGCGTATTCAAGGTCAGATTTTGAAAATTCAAGATGATAAACCTAATAATAACCCAATTCTCTATATTAGGTCCATAATCTTGGATTTCGAAAGCCATAATCAGCGACCCCAAAAACCCCAGTATACCAAATTTGGTGCAAATCGATTTATTTTTAAAAATTCGGCCACCATTTTGACTTTTTGACCGCCATGTTGGATTTTGTCAACTTACCACGTCAGTTTTTTAGGGGCGTCTATCAGCGAAAATTTGAGTTAAAAACGACCCGATTTGTTTGCGAATTTTTATTTTTACAAGCTTTTTTTGCTAAACATTTTCTACGGCTCCGGCCGCCATATTAGAGCTGCCATATTGGATTTTTCAAAGGCTCACTCAACATTTGAAAGTAAATGCTCAAAGCTTTAAAATGAGCCCTTGGTCGATTTTTTTGGGTGTTTCAAATTTTGGTCACAACTCTGATCCAGTTGACATACATATATATATGTATATATATATATATATATATATATATATATATATATATATATATATATATATATTCTGCTTTGAAGCAGATTCTCTTCTCTGTACGCGTTTTGGTCACCTTATGATCTCGTCAGTGGAGCTGTATCGAATCAAGAGCAATATTCGCAGGAAACAAAACAATTGTTTATATAAACTATTAATTTCAAGATATGTCCATAGGATATTAAAACTCACCTACTTTTCTCGGAATTTATATTTAACATTTGTTTCCTGCCAATGTTGATCTCGGTTCGATAAAGCTCCACTGATCAGGTGATCGAAACGCGTAATGAGAGAGAACCCGAGTTTGATGTGTAGGAAAAAAACTGTTTGTGTATATTCTTTTCTTTATCTGTTAAACACTCCGTCTCTTTTATTGCAAATTTTTTGTAGAAATAGTCTTTACTGAACTTTGATCTATTTGGATAATAAATTTGCATATATTTCTCTCAAAATTAAGAACGGTATTTACGATTTGAATGGACACTTAAAAAAGTGTCTCTTTTTCCTTAAACACAATTATCTCAAAAATTATAAAGTTAAAGTATATAAAAGCCCCAAAAAGAGATTCAGAATTACGTGATAAATCAAACAAATCATTGATTTAAGGGTTTCTGTTTAAAAAAATACAACTTTATGCTGTTCTCATTTATTGTGACACTCCTAAAGTCCCAAACAGTTTTAAAATCAGCATATAAGTTCAGCATATAATGTAGTAAATACAGTTTGTTGACAAATTTTACCAATAAAATATTAACCACGATTAACTTCTTGATTAATATAAAGTCGATATAAATAAATTAATTGCATAATATGCACGTACTCGTAATTTCCTTTGTAGATTAGAGTTACGTTCTTGACGTATAAATATTAAAGATTAGGAAGTATAAAACAATTCTAGAAAAGATGTTATCAGTCAAATTAAATCACCTTATATTTCAATAAAAAACAATTAAAATCAAATTTGTCAATCTTAAATAAATATTTATTTACGGATAAGCTATTTAAACAATAAAATTAAAGTGGAGTATATACTGAATTCCGTGTTTTGTAAATTTGTATACTTGCCGAAAACCTTCAACCATATTTTTGTGATATTTAAAAAAAAACGCTTATGGTAAAAGGTTTAAGAAAGATATATTTTTAAAGAACGAAAGCTTTCACGGCTTTGGTCAAGTTGAAAATCATGGTTCTTGGGTTTAGACCATGTCAGTTTGTAATTGTTATCCGACGTTTCGCCTACGATTGCGACATTTTCAGGGATCTTTATTCCACGAGATTAGAACACTGAACACGAATCTCGTGGAGTAAACATCCCTGAAGATGGCTCATGCAATTGTAGGCGAAACATCGGATAATGATTCTAATTTGACATAGTCTTAACCCAAAAATCATGATTTTCAACCTGACCGTGAAAGTTTTTTGGTTCCTTATTAGCGAACCTCTATGGGGAGTATAT
Source organism: Diaprepes abbreviatus (assembly GCA_034092305.1). NCBI lineage: Eukaryota > Metazoa > Arthropoda > Insecta > Coleoptera > Curculionidae > Diaprepes > Diaprepes abbreviatus. The sequence goes on along the minus strand of JASJET010000050.1, from coordinate 15,115,440 downwards.
CAAAAAACATGCCAAACCTTTAGCGATATCTGTAGCAGCAACATGATGATGATATGCCGGTTAACGTTTCCTCTAACATGTCCTGACGAAGATATAATACCAAAATCGTTGCAGATAGAACACCACATAACCTCCAGAAATTTCAAGAATATCTACAAGAATGCCAGCATGGCCTTTGTCAAAGAAAAGATTAAGGTAATTCGTCGTGATTTGAATACAAATGCCCGTAATCTCTATGAACTACATCTAAGACTATCACCTATAATGGAACAGGACAAATGTGTAACGTTGGATAAAATCACCTACTCTTAAACAGAAAGAATCCGTGAACAAGTCATTATAAAGCAAAAAAGGAAATTCAAAAGATTTTTGGGCAACAGTATGGTGGCATAGAACAACAAAGCGCAAACACATTCTTCAACTTGACAAAGATCAAAGAATAACTTGTGTAGGAATATTGAGTGCGATGAGGACTACTTCCAGCAGGGTTTTTAAAGTCTTGAAGACTGTTTATCGTCTCAGTTGCCTGGGACATCTTGGAATTGGAACGGACGGCTACTCAGGTATCTGGAAAAGCGCGGTGAAGAGATGTCCATCAATCCCCATGCGGACAAATTACACGACGACGCTTTTAAAACCCAAACTCTGATTGACTGACTGACTCTGTAGCACTACAACCCAGGGTGGGTCTTGGCTGCCTCGACTATCTGCCTCCACCTGGAATGGTCTTGTGCCAGCTCCCTCCATTCTTGCTGATCAACTTCAAGGATAGCTAGATCCTTGTGGATGTTATCTCTCCATCTAAGCCTAGGTCTTCCCAGTGGTCTTTTTCATTGTGATGCTTCCTCCCATACTCGTTTTATTAGTCGATCCTTTTGACTCCTTTGTATATGACTTGCCCATCGTAGTCTTCTGGACTTTATTTCTTGAATGATGTCAGGGCTTTGATATATTTGCGCAAGTTCTATGTTGCTTCTCATTCTGTGACGGCCTGTTTCAAGGTCTCGGTATAGGCCATACATTATGCGCAGGATTTTTCTCTCAAACCTTCTTAGCAGCTCCATATCTTGGACTGTCAGGGTCCATGTTTCACTGGCGTTGATTGGTACTGGTCGTATTATTGTTCGATAAATTTCGGTTTTTGCCTTTCTAGTGATAAATTTTGACTTCAGCAAGGTTTGTATCGTAAATGTACATTTATTTGCTTGTGTGATGCACTGTTTAACCTCTTCCTGCATATTATTGTTTGCCGTTATCACTGCGCCTAGGTACTTGAAAACTCGCACATGCTCAAAATTATAGTCATCCATAGTGACGTTCTGCCTGATTCTGTCTCGGGCGGGGTTGCGGGAGACATGCATGTATATGGTCTTTTCTTCATTTATTCGGAGCCCTATTCTCTGAGCTTCTTTTTCTATCTTTATGAAGTTTTCCTTCACACTGACTGTGCTTTCTCCTATCGCTCCCATATCATCCGCTTAGGCCAAAATAGGTTTAGGGCCACTTGGCCCAAAAACCTCCGCGTCAACTGATACTGTTCTTACGGCTTTCTCCAGTGCAAGGTTAAACAATACTGGCGACAAAGCATCTCCCTGTTTTAATCCTTTGTTGATAGAAAATGTTTGGCTACACTCTCCTTCAATTTTGACACAGCTTTTCGCCCCCTCCAGGTACGCTCTACACAGTCTAATCTGCTTGTGTGGAATTCCAAATTCTTCCATAGCTTCCCACAACCTTATCCTAATAACACTGTCATATGCCTGCTCGAAATCTATGAACAGGGTATGTAAGTTTTTGTTAAATTCCCAACATTTCTCCAGCATCTGTCGGATAGTGAAAAGCTGGTCAACTGTTGATCTTCCGCTTCGAAAGCCACATTGGTAGTCTCCGATAATTACCTCGGTATACGGAGAGAGACGTTGAAGGAAAATGCTGGAGAATAATTTATAGGCATGGCTTAGTAAAGATATTTCTGCCAAGTAGAGAGGATTGGTAGGGAGAGAAAAATCTTACGAAAAATAGATCCTGGAGCAGGAGTATTTGGCAGAAGCACAGGAGTCAGAGAGTACTACCCTCTCGGACAATGTGCGATAATCTTCACAGCGGAAATTTATGCTATTCTGCATTGTGTCCTTCTCTGTGAGAGGCATATAGACAGGAATAGGGTAATAAACATATGCTCAGACAGTTAAGCTGCGATATTGTCACTGAAGTCTAGTGTCATAACTTCGCGACTGGTGTCTGAGTGCAAGGACATACTGAATGGTTTGACAAGGAACAGCTGCACACTTAGACTAGTATGGGTCCTGGGTCACTCAACCGCACGCGGAAATGAGGAAGCAGACCGTCTGGCAAAGTTGGATAGGGCAACTGAATCGTATGGACCCCAACCAATACTACCTGTCCCAATTGCTATCGGCAAAAGGCATTAAAATCGTTGCTAGAAAGAAAATTTATTGAATCGTGGAGGAGATCTCCTGGAATGAGTTGTGCTAAGGAATATATAACTGGGTCTAGCGCACGGCGTACTAAGGAGCTTCTCTTCTTGGGAAGGAAAGAGCTGCGAGTTGTGGTGGGATGTTGACAGGACATTGGCACCCAACGTGCAGATAATGTTGGAGGAGAATGAAAATGTTGACCATGTCCCTAGAGAATTCGCAGCACTCAACGATCTGAGACAGAGATATTTCGAAGATAAAATTTTGTTACTGGAAGCAGTTAGGCGAGTTGGACTAACGAGGCTGCTTGGATTCGCAAAGGCGATCAACCTGGAATAACCTGCAGATATGGTGGGATGTAAAGGGCTCAATAGAGGCCTAGATCTCGATGATCTAGTATTACCACCCCTTTATATGCATTCATTCATTTATTCATTGGGCAACAGTAATTCAACATGGACGGCAATGAACACAGTCGTCAATTTGTCAAGTATATCAACTCATCAAAGTAGAGAACACAATCTTATCAAAGGACAGAACTTCGCCATCACTCCAAGGCGCATACCAGTGGAAGAAATAGTTCCTAGTGTCGAAGCCTCCATTGGAAAATTACCTTCACAGCAATATGATTCGATATAAAAGAGCAAAGATCATAAAACACTCAAAGCCACCTAAATGAAATATTACATCAGCGAAAAGGAAGGTTATTAAAAAACTGAACGAGGACAAAACCATCTTAGTTTTTCCCAGCTGACGAAGGAAATGCCACAGTGGTTGTGGATAAGGACAAATTCCCTGAGAAAATTAACCAACTCTTGGACGGCAAAACTTACAAAGTCATTCTGATGGATTCAACAAATAAAATCAAAAGGAACTTCACATCTCTAATCAGTGTCTCCAGCCTCATTCCAGAAGAAAAGAAAGTCGTTAAACCAAGCAGCTCCAAGATTCCACGCCTCTACGGACTACCTAAAATACATAAATTAAATGTATCTCTACGTCCAATCGTTCACGCAATATACTCACTCACCTACAAAATAGGTAAATATCAGTCTTCTAATCTCATGGATTAAAGATCCCTGAAGATGCCTCGTGCAGTCGTAAGCGAAACGTCATATAATAATTCTAATTTGACATATTCTAAACCCAAGGACCATGATTTTTAAAGGTTTACGTTTGTTTTAACTTACCTCAATATCAGGGCCACTGTAAACAGTGGTTCGGATTAGTTTAATGTACTGAAATTAGGCAAAGTCCATATAATTTATTTATATTACTAAGATAAAACATATATTATGCAACAATTATAAAACACATTTTGAGTTATGAAATGCAATTACAAAGTATTTACAATAAAGTTTTTTTCATTATTCAAAGAACGTTTCTTCAATTATTGAATTATTCATATATAACAGCATTTTGATGATTGAATATGTTCCTCTGGAACCTAAAAAAAAACATTAAAATTACAATGTGCTACTAAATTTAGGAATGCGTTTTTGAGAACGTGGTGAAAATAGCACTTTTTCAGTTTTTCAAAAATAACTAAAAAATTATGAATTTTTAGTATATAATACATATATTACTATATTTTGTAGTGAATTGAATTTTTTATCGAAGTTTGCTCTGTGAAGGTCAAGAAAATGCTTTTTTCTGCAAAATAAATGCAAAAAACAAAGGGGAAATAATGAAAAATTCACAATTTTTTTATTTTCAAACTTTTGTCTGGCTATAGATATAAGCATTGCTTCAGAGAAAAGAAAGCTGACTTTTTACCCATTAAAATGAGATTTGATAAATTTTTTTCGCTCGAATTTGGCTAAGATATAACTATTTCAAATTTACCATTTTCGTAATTTTTGTCAATTTTTCTTTTACGCCATTTTCATTATATTTTTAATTTAAAAAATTATTACACAATGATACTTAATATTATTTTAATTTTATAATAACAAAACGTTTATCTAATGTATCATCAAACTGTGACTTTCTATTTTTTTGCACGTTAAATAATGATATCTAGCGTCTTGCTATTTTGTATAAAGTATACTTCACCCACAATTAATAACAATGATTATTAAAGATTTACAATCTATCTGTAGTAAATACAATATTTCTTTGACAGCTAATAGGGATTTTATATAAAATAAAAATTGTCAACGTGCGATATAGCAATTGATGATAATATTTAAAATATGCTGAATTTAAGCTTTTAAAAGAAATCGAAAAAAGACCATATCAAGGAGGCTCAATCGTTTTATTCAAATTTGTGAAAGAAAATAAATAAGAATATGCATGAAAAGCTCAAATTCTATTATTAATATATTTTACATAAGATATTTTACATATCAACAACTGTCATTTACATAAGGTATAAAAATATTACCAACTTACAAAATGAAGGTTAAAAATTAGTATGTGTCAAATACTATATAATAAAGGAAATGCGACTTTGATTTACACATATTCGATCTACATGTCAATATTAACCGTCATTTAGTGAGTTTAAACACATTTCTATGTACCGATTTTACACGAACTTTCTAATTATGAAATAGACAAAATTATGCTACAAGTCCATTTGACACTAAGAGTACTGTCTGATGAATAATAAGCTTACCCAATATATCAATAAAACAAATTACCAAGAGAGAAACGTCCTCTTTTATGACCTTTCTTTTCATATTCGGCACCTGATTCCTTTCCACAGATAACAAATAATTTATTAAAATTAAAATAATTTTTTATTTGACTGCTCGATCCCATAGATGATAAATCGTCTTCACTTGCTTTTGTTTTCTTTGCAACAGTAATATTTATCTCACGTATATAAATGTGTTAATATTCATCATGCACTTTAACATTTTCAACATTACTTAAAAGTATGTGTTTTCCATCATCTCTTTTGAGGCTGATTTTTGTCACACTTTTAATGGTTGTTTCTTTTAGTGTTCTAAACATTTCAATTCTCAATTCTCTCGTACAAAAAAAGAGCTCCATTTTAATAATACGTCAGCGCTATAGGGAAATGCATGCATTCACGTAAAATACATAGGTATTATAAACATATGTAATACTTCTTACGTTACCTTTTATTATATGAATATACAGGGTGATTTTCTGGGAATTTTATCGATCGATTGGGAAAACTATAATTAGGAAGAATCTGGAAATTTGACAATATATTAACGTGCATGGGAGACAGCTGACATATTTTTAAGATGACGCCACTTTCAGTTATACTGGAAGGAGATGTCAGCTTGCTTATTTTAAACAAAACTCCCTATATATTATTGCATTTTTGATTTTTACGTAAAATTCTAGACATATCTCATGTGAAATATTTTATACTATAGTCTCACCGTTTTGGAAATATTTAAATTTTTATGTCAAAAATTATATTTGCGGACCAAAACCTAACTATAAATTTTTCCTATAAGACAAATTTTATTATTTAATTTGGGTTAGTTTTCTTGTAAACGAAGATCGACTTTAGTAGTATTTTTATAATATTTTGAAGATTATTAAGATAGAGTGGTTAAAAATGAAGAATAAAGATTATATACAAAAATCGTCAAAAGTCAATTTTTTCAAATAGAAAGCACCTATTTTTATAATTTTATCATATTAAGCGTTAAGCATTAAAGTTAAGGGTAACTTTGTATAAGGTGGTCTATTTCAAAAATTTTTAGCTTTCAAAATACTGGCAATTCAACATTCTTCTATTGTAAAAATGCTATACGGCTTTTAAGTTTTGTTATTGCTTGGCCATAAGGGCGAGACGTAGCGAAAATAAAACAATCTAACCATATAGAATTGTCACTGTTTCTTACCATTCGATATTCATTAATAATAATCAAGCCAGGGCTATTAAATTTATTTTTTATGGAGAATGTTAAAGAATTATTTCAAGAACATGCGATACATTCGCGATCCAATATCCAAAGAAACAGAAACCAACACTACTAACTGTTAAAAAGAATATAAAAACTGAAAGAATTTTGGATCTATAAAAGCTCAAAGAAACAGAAATAAACCAATTGTGATAAAATAAAGTTACAAAAATTATTTCAAATGACGCCCTTGAACTTCCAAATATTTTTCGCACCTAACCAGGAACTCTTCATGCTATTCTGATGCGCTGCATTTAATCTTTCACAGTCGTGTATGCGGTGTTGTATATTTTATTTTTGATTGTCCCTTAAATAAAAAATCAAGTACTGTTAGGCGAGGTGGCCAAAGATGTGGCCCATTTTTGGCTAACCATCGATCAGAAAACAAGGTTTTTAGATGATTGTTAACTAAATGACTATTATGTGGAGGCATTCCATCATGTTGATAAAATATATTTATACTAAATAGTTCATTTCCAAATTTCTCAAGATGTCGAAGTAGCGCTCACCTATAAGTTAAAAAACGTATTTGTATCTAGAATTCTTCAAAAGTTACCATTCAGATTATCTCGGTAGAATTCTATGGCGATGACGCCGTAATTTCTTATAGCATAATTCATGTTAAACTGCCAAGACTCTTGAAAATTTAATTCTCTAAATGGATGTATATTTGAGTCACACTAATAGTGGGAATTGCGTCGATTAAACAATCCATTTTTCGTGAATTTAGCTTCGTCCGACCAAATAATATTGTCCAAAAAACCAGCATTTTCTGGTAACCCAAGTAAAATAAATTGATAGAACTCTACTCTTCGTGGAAAATCAATGCCATTTAAATGTACTATGGAATATACGTAGGGATGAAAATTGTGCTTCCATAAAATCCTTAAAACTGACGTTTGAGATAATCTTTAATGCTACTTGCCTTACAGCTACTGTCGGATATGCACCGAAATATCCTAAAATTGTAGTTTCAATGTTTTCATTATTAACAACTAGCTTATTTCTATTTCTTTTTGTTTTTGTGGATCCAAAGTTCTTGAAGTTTTCTATAATTCCTTTAACAGCTGGTGGTGTTGGTTTCTGATTCTGCGGATATCGGATCGCGAATATATCACATGTTTTGAAATAACTCTATCATATTCTCCATACATAATAAATAAGTTTAAATAATCTTCGTGCATGTAATTTAATCGCCCAGGCATAATTATTATTAATGAATGTCAAATGGCAAGAAATAGTGACAATTCTGTAGGATTCGATTGTTTTATTTTCGCCACGTCTCGGCGTCATGCCCAACTAATAACAAAATTTAAAAGCCGTATAGCATTTTTGCAATAAAAAAATATTGAATTGCCAATATTTTGAAAACTACAAATTTTTGGACTAGACAACCTTATACAAAATTGTCCATATTTTTAATGCTTAATATGACAAAACTATCAGAAATAGAAATAGATGGTTCCTACTTGAAAAAATTGACTTTTGACGATTTTTTACATATAATTTTTATTCTTATTTGACCAATCTGTACTAATTATTTTCAAAATATCATAAAAAGACCACTATAGTCGATGTTCGTCTACAAGAAAACTAACCCAAATTAAATAATAAGGACTTTCTTAGAGGAAAAATTTATAGTTAAGTTTTGTTGCGAAAATGTCATTTTTGACATAAAAATTTAAATATGTCCAAAACGGCGAGACTTAAGTATGGAATATTATACATGGCATATGTCTAGGATTTTACGTAGAAATCAAAAATGCAATAATATATAGGATATTCCATTTCAAATAAGCAAGTTGATATCTACCTCCGTTATAACGGGTAGTGCCGCAATCTTGAAAATATTTTAGCCCTGTATATTACAATGTTTTATAGCGAATTGTATTTTTTATCGAAGTCTGCTCTTTGGAGGCCAAGAAAATGCTTTTTTTCTGTAAAATAAATGCAAAAAAAAACAAAGTTTTTCAACTTTTCAACATGAAAAATTCGAAATTTTTTATTTTCAAACTTTTATCCACAACTTTTGTCTGAATATAGTGTCGCAAATAGTCATGCCCCTGATGGAAAGGACATATGACTAGCGATCTAATTTTTGTATCTTTCCCAAACATCTTGTTTGACATGCGTTCTACAAAACTTGGATTCCTATTTAGCCAAGTTTCGTCGGCAAATAATGGTGAGATGTTGGTTCCACAATATGCCCCCCGCAAGGCATCTGCTTACCCGACTTTGACTACGATAGGAAGTCCAAGCCGTAGGAAAGCATATGCCTGAGGAAGAATGTGAAACAAACATCCTTGGTGATCTTCCAAAGGTCAGGCAGGGCTTAATCAAAGCCCTTGAGCTGTTTTTGACGTTTGTCCTATATCCGTATCATGAGCGGTGTTGGACGTTTGTCGTATATCTGCCGTCCTGTCATGGTCGCCATGTCCCAAATAGGCATGCCCCTGATGGAAAGGACATATGACTAGCGATCTAATTTTCGACCACCAAAAATGTATGGATGTTTCGTCCCGATACCGGTGGTGGACTCATCAGTGGGATCCACCGGTATCTTTCCCAGACATCCTGTTTGTCATGCTTTCTACAAAACTTGGATTGCTATTTAGCCAAGTTTGTCGGCAAATAATGGTGAGATGTTGGTTTCACAATAATAGGTATAACCATTGTTTCAGGGAAAAGAAAGCTGATTATTTACCCGTTAAAATGAATTTTTGAAAAGATTTTTTCACTCGAAATTGGCTGAGATGTAGCTATTTCAAATTTAACACTTTTTTGTAATTTTTATCCATTTTTCATTTATATCATTTCAATAGAATTTTTAATTTGAAAAATGTATATTTATGCAATGAAAGTTAATATTTTATTAATTTTATAATAATAAGACGTCTGTTTAATAAATTATCAAACCGTGACTTTCTATTGTTTTGCATGTTAAATAATGGTATCTAGCGTCTCATTATTCTGTGTAAAGCGTACTTCACTTACAATTAATAACAATGAATATTAATAATTTGCAATCTAGCGTTAGTAAGTGTAACATTGACAGCTAATGGGGATTTCATATAAAATAAAAATTGTCAACGTGCCATATAATAATTGAAGATAATATTTAAAATATGCCGAATTTTACTTTTTAAGAGAAATCGAAAAAAGACTATATCAAGGAAGCTCAATCGTTTTTTTCAAATCCATGAAAAAAATCAATAAAAATATGCATTTAAAGCTCAAATTCTAAAAATAAATATATTGTGCATAAGAGTTTTTACATATTAATAATTGTCATTTACATAAGGTATAAAAATATGTTAGAACTTACAAAATGACGGCTAAAATTAATATGTCTATCAAATATTATATAATAAAGGAAATGTGGTCTTTATTTGCACATATTTGATCCACATGTCAATGTTAACTGTCATTTAATGAGTTCTAACACATTTCTATGTACCGGTTTTACATGAACTTTCTAATTATGAAATAAACAAAATTATGCCAAATCCCGATTTGAAAATAAGAGTGCTGACTGAGGAATAATAAGCTCGGCACCTGCTTCCTTGCCACAGATATCACACAAATTATTAAAATTAATACAATTTTTTATTTGTCAGTTTGATCCTATAGATGATAAATTCTCTTCACTTCCTTTTCTTTTCTTGGAAGCAGTGATATTCTAATATTTCAATTCTTAATTCTTTAGTAGAAAAAAAAGAGCTAGGTTTTAATAATTCCTGATCAATGCTCAACAAAACCATGGAATATCGCGTACCCACGTACGTATTCCTAAACTAAAAGAAAGGTAGAGAAGAGCATCTCATGCTGAGTGAATCCAAGTCTGCGCCATAGTGAAATGCATACATTCACGTCAAATACTTAGGTATTATACAAACAAATAATAATTCCCCTTACATTACCTTTTATTATATGGATACATACTTTTTAAATTCAAAATGCGAACAAATGATGTAAACAAAATATCGATAAAAAATTGCAAAAAAAAACGGTAAATTTGAAATATATCAGCCAAATTTGATAAAAGAAAAATATTCAAAAATTAATTTTAACTCAGAAAAAAGTTATGGACAAAAGTTTGAAAAAAAAATTGCAAATTTTTAATTTTTCCCCCTTTGTTCTTTGCATTTATTTTGCAGAAAAAAAAATAATTTTTTTTAACTTCAAAGAAAATGTTTTGATAGAAAATTCAATTCTCAACAAAAAATCGTATATACTAAAAATGCATAGATTTTGGGTTATTTTTGAAAAACTGTAAAAGTGCCATTTTCACCACGTTCTCACAAATGCACCTTTCAATTTAGTATCACTTTGTAATTTTACCATATTTTTAAGCGCCAGAGGAACGTTTTCAATCATCAAAATGATCATATTAATTTGTTCCTTATTACTTCGTTTCTTTTCTTTTAGTCAATAGCCTAATAATTATACATTGCCTTGAAAACTTAGAAAAAAAAAATAAATCAAAATTAAGCACTTCTAAATGCACTGAGGGAAATTAAAATTTTAAATATCAATAAAAAACATTTTCATAAAATACTTAATAATTTTTCCAAAAAATGACCAGTCTAGTTCACAAATATGGCACACGTAATATCGACTACCATCAACTTGAAAATCTACACATTGTACCAGTGGCGTAACTAAGAGTACGTGCGCTCCTCCGCAGATTTTTGATGCGCCCTACTATTTTGCACCAGTCTTGATCTTTCGTATTTACACTTTGGTATTTGAGGGTGCCCCAGCACCGCTGGACCTGCAGTGTCGTTATTTACGTCACTGCATTGTACCTAACATCATCTAGTGATATGAACGGTGTATCAATTTTTTTTCTTTATTTTGTTTTTTTTTTCAAGCAGACCATTTAATTGTATTTTTTTTTATTTGCCTACCTTTAAGCATTGTCTTTTTCTCTTCTATTCTCTTCTTATCGTTTTTTTTTAATATATCGTTTTTTTCAAATCCATGAAAAAAATCAATAAAAATATGCATTTAAAGCTCAAATTCTAAAAATAAATATATTGTGCATAAGAGTTTTTACATATTAATAATTGTCATTTACATAAGGTATAAAAATATGTTAGAACTTACAAAATGACGGCTAAAATTAATATGTCTATCAAATATTATATAATAAAGGAAATGTGGTCTTTATTTGCACATATTTGATCCACATGTCAATGTTAACTGTCATTTAATGAGTTCTAACACATTTCTATGTACCGGTTTTACATGAACTTTCTAATTATGAAATAAACAAAATTATGCCAAATCCCGATTTGAAAATAAGAGTGCTGACTGAGGAATAATAAGCTCGGCACCTGCTTCCTTGCCACAGATATCACACAAATTATTAAAATTAATACAATTTTTTATTTGTCAGTTTGATCCTATAGATGATAAATTCTCTTCACTTCCTTTTCTTTTCTTGGAAGCAGTGATATTCTAATATTTCAATTCTTAATTCTTTAGTAGAAAAAAAAGAGCTAGGTTTTAATAATTCCTGATCAATGCTCAACAAAACCATGGAATATCGCGTACCCACGTACGTATTCCTAAACTAAAAGAAAGGTAGAGAAGAGCATCTCATGCTGAGTGAATCCAAGTCTGCGCCATAGTGAAATGCATACATTCACGTCAAATACTTAGGTATTATACAAACAAATAATAATTCCCCTTACATTACCTTTTATTATATGGATACATACTTTTTAAATTCAAAATGCGAACAAATGATGTAAACAAAATATCGATAAAAAATTGCAAAAAAAAACGGTAAATTTGAAATATATCAGCCAAATTTGATAAAAGAAAAATATTCAAAAATTAATTTTAACTCAGAAAAAAGTTATGGACAAAAGTTTGAAAAAAAAATTGCAAATTTTTAATTTTTCCCCCTTTGTTCTTTGCATTTATTTTGCAGAAAAAAAAATATTTTTTTTTAACTTCAAAGAAAATGTTTTGATAGAAAATTCAATTCTCAACAAAAAATCGTATATACTAAAAATGCATAGATTTTGGGTTATTTTTGAAAAACTGTAAAAGTGCCATTTTCACCACGTTCTCACAAATGCACCTTTCAATTTAGTATCACTTTGTAATTTTACCATATTTTTAAGCGCCAGAGGAACGTTTTCAATCATCAAAATGATCATATTAATTTGTTCCTTATTACTTCGTTTCTTTTCTTTTAGTCAATGGCCTAATAATTATACATTGCCTTGAAAACTTAGAAAAAAAAAATAAATCAAAATTAAGCACTTCTAAATGCACTGAGGGAAATTAAAATTTTAAATATCAATAAAAAACATTTTCATAAAATACTTAATAATTTTTCCAAAAAATGACCAGTCTAGTTCACAAATATGGCACACGTAATATCGACTACCATCAACTTGAAAATCTACACATTGTACCAGTGGCGTAACTAAGAGTACGTGCGCTCCTCCGCAGATTTTTGATGCGCCCTACTATTTTGCACCAGTCTTGATCTTTCGTATTTACACTTTGGTATTTGAGGGTGCCCCAGCACCGCTGGACCTGCAGTGTCGTTATTTACGTCACTGCATTGTACCTAACATCATCTAGTGATATGAACGGTGTATCAATTTTTTTTCTTTATTTTGTTTTTTTTTTCAAGCAGACCATTTAATTGTATTTTTTTTTATTTGCCTACCTTTAAGCATTGTCTTTTTCTCTTCTATTCTCTTCTTATCGTTTTTTTTTAATATATCGGTATATATATCGCAAATTTTCTGGTTTTTCTGTCTCTTCTACTGAAAACTCAGGCTGGGTGCTTGTGCACAGCATGGGTGATAATTGATGAATAATATTTCTTTTCGGTGCCAATGACGAAGCAATTACATAGTTCAGAGCAGTGGCGGCTAGTGAATTAAAAAAGTAGGGGTTGCAATTCCAATGATACATTAGAAACATAGATATGTATAAAACATGTCATAGGCACCGGTGGAAGATAAAAGTCTTTAAAAATTGAGTTAGTATAAAACAAAGCAGTGTATTTTAAACAACTAAACATAATAGAAGTAAAAAATTTTAAAAATATATCAGTCAAAACAAAATGCACGTATAATTTACTGTGTGAATTATTTATAAAGAAAATCTATACGCCGATTTTTGGCATTACCAAGTTTACTAATAACACGCTGATTGAAATCAGGTATGCTTTCGATAAGATTCTCTTATTTAGAGCGCATTACCAAAGCAGAAAGTCTTTCATGACTCATAGTATTCCGTAAAAACGTTTTTATCCGTTTGAGGATAAAAAATTACCGTTCTGCTTCTGTCGATGCCATCGAGATAGTAAGTAAAATCTTTAAAAGTTTGTTAACAATTTGATCTAGTATTCGGTTTTTTGAGGACTATTTGAAAAAACAACAAATGTCTTGTAAATTGGAAAAAAATATGCGGATATTTTTATTGGCGGATCCAACATTACCAAATTTAATTGATGTGCATAACAATGGACGTAAGCAGCAGGTTATAGTTTTTTTTTATAATTGCTTGCACCCCATTCGACGAGCCGCTCACATAGTTTTACTTACACATACAGGAAGATAGAGAAGAGAAGCAGAAATAGGCGTTTCATCGGTGTCAACGAAAATTGGGAATGTAATTTAGCTACGCAGCATAACAGAACTAGGCTAAATAGTTTCTTATACACGAGAAAGTATGGCCACTACAGCTCTGGCGGTCAACCAAAAGGGATATTCGATCCCAACAACCTGGAATTTTCATTCATTGAAAATGCATGTTATGTTTCTGGGTGAATTCAGAGTGCAGAATTCGTAAAATGCATGCAGTTTTCCATCAAAACAACAAATGCGTCGAAACAGTCACAGAGCTGCCAGACAATTACGCCTCCCACTTTTCTGTAAATTTGTTAGATTTGGCAGTTGAAAATGGTATCACTCTTATTTCTGCCCCACTCCAGACATCGCTTACAGCTCTTGGACTTGCCATTTTATGGCGTCGTAAAAACATATTAGAAATCGCAATGTAATGCAGGGCAGAAAAACCACACTAGACGGCGTCTGGAAATCCGGCATATCATAGGCTTAATCTAATCTCCACTAGACTTAGCACTGGTGCTGCGAAACGTCAAGCCCTCACACCTCCTATAAGCTGTGTTCAATGGAAAAAATTATTGAATAAAGGATTACAGTGCTCTACAGTTGTTTTTAATGTCCCTAAAGTCGGCGCGAAGGAACAACTCGCGACGTTCAATGAACCATCAACATCTACGTCTCATGCGTCGAGTTTTTCTTCCAATTTGATTTCAATCGAACCTTTGCAGAATGCCACGCCACTAGCAAAATCAAATCGAAGACGTCGCTCCATGGTTAGTACAGTTCTGACATTCCCAGAGAACCCCTTCGCATTACACGAGAAAAGAAAATCAAAATGCTTCGAAGGCATCCAAAATCCGCGCAAAAGAACTCCAATGAAATTCGTCAAAAAATAAAACACCCGTTAAAGGAGGTGGCGCACCGAAAAAGACGCCGAAAAATCCCTCTTCAGATGAAGATGAAAACTTTCGCATCATATGTTTAAAAACAATGCCTCGCATTTGAAGTTCAATTTAATTTGCCATACCTACAATTATGAATATTGCGCAATTCAATAAAGTTTTTCGCGACTTTTTTTGTGTAATTATGCTTAATAAATAAAAAATTGGATGAATGCAGAAAATTTGTCTTTTTATTTTACTCATTCATTCTTCGGATCATTTTCAATTATTTTAGCGCATATTTCGTCGATTTTCAGTCACACAGAAAACATTGGTCAACCTATGCAACATTTTTTTTTAAAAAAGCCAATAACTTTTTCAACTTTCATCCAATTAATTCGCGACTTGTGGCAAGTGTTCGTTTTCTTTAGACCCTTCCAATGATGTGATTGGATCAATCAAATTCTCTCTTAAACGAAAGTTCCCATAACAGCAATCAGAAACATGTCTGAACCTAAAGACATCCCCCTAATTCACCTTGTCGTAAACATACAAATTAAACATTGACAATGTCATAAATTTGATACTATTTACTATACTGTAGTTGATTAATAAAATAAAAATAAACATTATAAATAAAACAAAACATATTAAAAAACGAGAACCGTTAAAAATAAAACACAACAGAAAATTTTAAACAGACCGTTTAAAATAATTCATTCAACCCAAAGTCAATTAATTTTTTTTTTTAATTATTATTATAACTGATCACAGTTAGCTTACTTAGGAGAACCTGAAAGATCATGAAGTGTAATACATTGAAATACTTAAAGCAACCCTATTTCCATCATAACTATCATTTAAAAAGTGGCTATTCATGGTATATATTACCAAATTATTTTAAGTAAATGGAGCCACATGGTTTCAATAAGTCCCTGCAGTTTTGATGGTATGGCAAGCTCACTATTGTTCTAACAACTCATTTTACGCTCTAAATACACCGTTCGTATGATTCATTAAAGATCCGTACCAGAATAAAATATAGGAGGCAACAGATTGCACATATGCAAAACAAAATATTCTAATACTATTCACGTGAACCTGCTCTTTTATATACCGAATAACACAGCAAGAATTATGCATTCTTGCTATAACTGACCCCACTTCACTGGGTCATCTCAGATCACTATCTAGCATCATTCCCAAAAAACCTTGTGGAATTGCACTCTCCGATTGTCCTAGAGTTGATTAAAACACACAAATCCTCATATTCTGTCTATAAAAAATTTATGTGCCCTTTCCACTGTTGAGAATAATCCCATGACAATGGTACCAATCAGCCACCTTCCGAGCTATAAACGTTGTCTCTTGGGACGGTCAATTAACATTTGAGGAAGTCACTCACGAGGTATTATCTGCAAATTTGATTAAGTGCTCAATACTCAGATTTCTAGCAAAAATTAGAAACAAAACTATACTCCGAATTAATTGTTCTAAGAGTAGAAGATTTTTTTGGCTGGATACCATGTTGCCTAGTAAAATGCAAATTATATCTAATTAGGTACAGTAATAGTCTCTACTGAATTGCCCTCCTAGAAACTTTAGAAAATATTTGTTGCAAAGGAGAGATTCTGTAATTACTAATTTCCAACTTGTCCCTATTTTTGGAAACTTGAACAATTTTAGTCATTTTCAAAAGATCTGGAAATGTTCCTTCAAAAAAAAAAAACAGTTGTTTATAATAACAACCAGAAGAGAACAAATGCTAGTTGACACCTTCTCGACCATTACTAAAGGTGCCTCATTCACCCCCGTAGAAAATTTTGATGGATGCGAAGCAACAATTTCTCTCACCTCGTCCAAGGATGCAAGCAGAAAGGAAAGGGAACACTATCAAAGAACTTCGTAAATAATTTCAGTCAACAACTGACTTAAAATAAGAAACAAACTGCTTTACAATAATTTCATTGCTATTTATAAGTACTTCCTTTTGTTTGAGTTGAATGTCAGTATACCTTTTACTTTTATTTCTAGATTAGTAAGTAGTAGTTAAGCTATACATGAAATTTCGTTCCGTTATAGTTTTTTTTTGTTCACCCGTATAATGTTCATTAAAAAAACAGCCGCTAAACGAAATCGCCTACCTAAAAAAGCGCGGAAAAATCCTTCTTGGGATCAAAATGCGGACTTTTGCATCATATGTTTAAAAGCAATGCCTCGCAAGTTAAACCGCAACAACTTCGTTGCATGCATTGAATATGAATTAGACGTGCATTTGAAGAGTACCAATATAAAGAATGACTCAAAAATGATTCGATTAAGCTCAAATATGGAGAGAGTGTACCTTTCGATATCCTAAATAAGTTGTATTTGTTTTGTGCAAAAATATTCGACCGTTGCGGTTTTATTTAACTTTAATAAAAAAAATGTAAAATTTTTAATCGCATTCCTTCTGAAACTTAACTATCCCATAGAGGTGGGACTAGACTTACTTTCATTTTTACTCGTACTTTTAATAAATGGAAATATATATATATATATATATATATATATATATATATATATATATATATATATATATATATATAGTACAATGGAACAAATTGCCGAAAAATCGAAAAAACCGAAAAAATTGCTTTTTTTGATATGCATTTTACAATTATTGTCGATAATCTGTTATTAGGTATTAAAATTATTATAATTTTACAACATAAATATTTCCAACAAACCACGAGTAAAAAAATTATAAATCCACTATGTTTAAATAACAAATAAACAAAAAAATAGTTTTACTTGGCCGGAGCTTGAAATTGTCAGTTTTTTAATTCTAATGTTATTTATTCCATAATAATAAGTCACCTCATTTTTATTTATTTCTTAATTGAAATATTTTCACTTAAAATTTTTCATTATTATTCCAAGTAATGTTGGCAACCCCGGCCCTTGCAGCTGTCCCGCCCCTCTGAGAGGCACCTTCTTACTTCTTTGAATCCAATATTCAAAAGTGAAAGGTTCAAAATTATTGTCAATGTTCTAGAATTTCTTAATATTCTAGAACATTTTGGAACATATTGAAATATAATGAAAATAGAGCAATACAAGGCCCTTTTTTTAATCAAGGGAGGGGAACGGACCGGCTTCTATTAGTAGAGAGTTCATTTCGGAGCATCGAGCGGACAGCTGCTATACCGTTAAGATTATTTTTAGTTTAAAGGGGCAGTGTAGTGGAAAAATATACCATATTTGGAAGAACAATTTTTATCTAATGAAAGTAATAAAAATAAATAAATACAAATATTAACACAAGAATTTGAAACACCAGGGTTCACATGAAAACAGGCAACAGAAGATGCTGACAACCCCATAATAAATAGAGTATTTGAAGTCGCCGCCGATGATAAAACTGTGGTAGTTGTTGGACAAGACACTGATCTGTTTGTGTTTTTAAATGAATTGAATGACAGAATTAAGGAAATATTATTTCACAAACCATCCACCGGTAACATTCGTGATTCTTACCACACTTCTGATAGCTACAAAGATCCATCACAATGAAAATATTTGGCTTTCCTGCATTACTTCACTGCAAAATAAAAGTAACGACGATAAAGACACTTCTGCAAAATAACGAATTGACTGCATTGGCTGACATCGATTACAAAAAAGATACAGGCAAGGAGTTGATTGCTAAAGTGACTGTAAATTAATAGCATGGATTGACAGTAAGAAAATATATCGCTTCATGATTTGCGGTTTCACATATACCCAACAGCCACGTTCAAATTAACCTTCAAATTAGACAAATTATCACCATCAGGAAGAGCAAGATAATATTATTTTAGAGCATATTATCAACTTCAAAGGTACCTTGGAAATGAAATTATCACTATGGATTGGGACTGGAGAAAATCCTCGATAATCTCCTTAAAATAGTTTGTTGTTAAGAAAAAAGTTGACCTACTGCTAGATATAACTGAAGGACGCATGGCCTAAAATGTTCCAATTTATGTTCAACTTGTTACCATTGAAAAATTGTACAAATGCAGAAGCTCAAAGAATTTGAATTAAAGATAAAAACTCAAAAGAAATTTAGCCCAGTAATGTTGAAGCAGTTGACGATATTTCCGACTTTCTTGGAGAACCTGTTAATTGTGTGGAATCAGATGAAGAAAAACCACCACTTTCTGCAAAGAGAGCCATACTTGACAATGATGATATATAAAAAAAAAATTTGCAGTATTTGTGACAATTGTATGTTTATTAAATGTAAATAATTAGTATTACATAAAAATTATAAATTTTCTTATTATTTCTAAAATGAAAAATGACAATCACTTATAATAATTATTAGTTATTAAATTAATTAGTTTTCTTAGTGCATCTATTGTAAGAAAAATCTGGCAATAATAACCAAGCTTATTGTGACATGCAATTATGGTCTTAATATTCTGCATCCCCCTGTTCAATCTTAAATCCGATCCAATACGTATCTCCAATTATTTTTACATAACCAATTTGAGTTTCAAACTGAACATTATTCAATATTAAACAACTTAAATTTAAAGTAAATTTTTATTTTTGCTAAAATTTTTTAGATTTTTCTAATAATAAACAATTAACAATTGTTTTTTCTAAATAAACAACTTAAAAGTTATCAACGATTAAAATTAAAAGTAAACATATTAAGATTATCAACTGGAGTCGTTTATAAGCACCGAAATTTTTATAGTAGAAGGCATAGAGGTTAGCAACATACTTTTTTGTTTATTTAATAATTTAAGCGTAGTCGAGCGATATAACTGATTTAAAGTTTCTTTGGTAATTGTTTGTAGTAAACAGTGACATTATAAAATAACAATAATTTTAATGAATAATAACAAATTACTGACCATTATCGTAAAACGCATGTTGAAAAAAAATTTTATAAAAAAATTGAACCGACATCTAAAAGTACGCTAAAAAGTGAAAAATAACTAGAAATTTTTATACGAAATTGAAATTTTTGAAGTCGGCGGCAAACTAATACCTGACAAAATGTGATTCGCATAAACAGATTAAAAATACTTTATTTGTAATTGCTTTCTTACCATAATTTGGCGTCGACTTTAAAAATTTCAATTTCATATAAAAATTTGTAGTTATTTTTTACTTTTTAGCGCATTTTTAGAAGTCGGTTTAATTTTTTAATAAAAATTTTATTTTTCGATTTTTAGTTTCGAATTCTTTATGATATTCATAAATTATTTGAACTACGTGCTAATCGAGATTAGTGTGCCTTGCAATAATTTCAAGGTGGCATAATTATAAATCACCCTAAAATAAACCACTAAAAATTCTTTGATTCTTAGAGTTCACCAAATACCAATGAAATTGTGTCAAACGAATATCTAGTCTGTCATAGTAAATCCACTATCTTAAATTTCAAATTAATTTTAGATTGGTAATATTGGCCCCAAAACCTCCCAGTATCGATATTTAAAGAATTTTAGACGTAGATTTTTTTGCCTAATATATTTTATATTGCATATTGAGTTTGTACACGCCCCAAGAACGCCCCAATATCAATTCGCGATAAAACCGGAAAATATAAAATTTTTAGTCTTTCATATTGTATCTTATCAACCTAATAGTTGTAAAAAATTAACTTCATATTCGTAACACCCCATCCCCCGACGCCCTAATACCAAATCTGAAAAAATTAGAATTAGGTAAAATTTTCAACCCACCATATTGGATCCGCCATGTTAAATTTCAAAAAATAATTTTAACGTCCTAATCGAAACCCTTCAAAGCCTCCTAGTACCAATTTTAGATGAAATTCAGAAATTTAAAATTTCTAAATGGTCATATTGCATCTGAAGTATTAGATTTTCTTAAAATAATTTTATATTCGCTATTTACTTCTTAAAAAACGATTCAGTTCCACATTTCAACACAATCGAAAAATGTAAAATTTTTAGTCAGTTATTCGCCATATTGAATCCGAAAAAAATACTATTAAATTCACAATTTACACTCTCAAGAACCCTCTATATCAGTTTTGGAGAAAGTCGAAAAATGTAAAATTTTTAGAACACCATATTGAATCCGCCAGATTGAGTTGTTCAAAAAATATTTTAATTTCGTAATTAACACTAACAAAAATCCCTCCATACTTACTTTAGACAAAATCGAGAGATGCTCTTTAATTTGCCATCTTAGTTCCGCCGCATTTAATTTTTTTTTAAAATAATATCAGATTCGTAATGTGCTATCCCAAAAACTCCCCCATATCAATTTAGAAAAAAATTGAACAAAATTAATTTTTTATCCACCATATTAGATACGCCATATTGAATTTTTTAAAAATAATGTTGGATTCGTCATGTGCGACTTCGAAAACTCCCCCGTACCAATTTTGGAGAAAATTGGACAAAACTGATTTTTTTATCCGCCATATTGGATCGGCCATATTTAATTTTCTAAAAAAATTTTGAAGTCGTTATGTACGACCTCGAAAACTTCCCCATTCCAATTTTGGAAAAAATCGGACAAAATTAAATTTCTAGTCCGCCATATTGGATCCGCCATTTTGAATTTTTTAAAAATATTTTCAGATTCGCTTGGTACAACTCCGAAAATTTCTCCATATCAATTTTGGAGAAAATCGGGCAAAATTAATTTTTTTGGCCGCCATATTGTAAGGGCCATCTTCGATTTTACTGCACCCATTTCATCTAAAAAAATATTTTACCACCGCAGCAACTTCCTGAACATAACGCAAAAAATTTCATTTAAATCGTAGAAGTAAAAACCAGAAAATGAGCCTAGTCCGAACTCTGTTGGACAGATGATAAAACGGTTTTTTGCATTTTTCTCGGAAAATTTTGAGGTAGGATAAAAATAGTTGTAGATCTTTTTGTTACCTATAACTTTTGTATTTAACTTTTTTCCCCTAAAAATAACCCCCATTTCACTCGTCGCCGGTAGTTTGGATTATTTTTCCTGCATTAGTTATGATGTTACATAGAATATCCCGCTGTTTGGTGAAACGAATAATTTTTTTTTCCAAATCTCATTTTGACTGGCGTATTACTAAAACTGCAATTTTGAATAATATGCCGTTCCATAAAATTTTCTACGACATTTTTTGTGAAATTTAACTTAACAAATAAAAAACTAGATAAATGCAAGAAATTCAGCTATTTATTTCACTCATTCACTTTTTGGGTTATTTTCAATTATTTCAGGACATATTTCGTCGATTTTTAGCGATTCGCCAGCCTAGATTACATACGTCGATCTAGACACCATTTTTTTTTAAAAGCCAATAACTTTCTCATTTTTCACCCAATTGATTCGCGATAACTAGCAAGTATTCGTTTTCTTTAAACCTTTCCGATGATGTGATTGGATCAATCAATTTCTCTCTTAAGCGAGAGTTACCACAACAGTCCAAAAACCTGGTCGATTTTGACGATATTTCCCTAATTATTTTATCTTGTCATTAATATTTAAATTAAACAATATCATTATCATAACTTTAATACAAAAAAAACTTATATAACTATGTTATAGTTAATAATCAATGTAAAATGAATATTTATGCTTAAAACAAATGCAGTAAGAAACGAGAACAATTAAATATGAAACACAAATTTAAAGAGACAATTTAAAATAATATATTCAATTTATGGCCAGTTAAGGTATTTTTAAATTTATCACCATAATTGGCATGGCAAGCTGAGTATTGTAACGAAGTTACTAAATTTTTGGGCAAGTGTATGTTCGCCGGGATTTAATTTATTTGTTTTACATCCGAAAAATCCGATTCTTGCGGGAAAACAATGCTAAAGGTTTCAAGATTACCGGTATATAAATAGATTTACCGCGCTATGCCGGGAAATATCATTTTCCGAGATTTTCAGAGCGTCCGACCATAGTAATCGCGCGCCGCATACAGCAGTATCGTATGCGCGATCACCGCACACCGTCACACGTCAGCGTAGTGGGAGCTCGAGCCGTCTATTTAAGTCCGAGCAGACCATTATTTCGCGGAGAACCAAACGGTCTCCACCCGGGTCAACAGTCCAAACGGACTGGACTGGGTCGCCTGCTGGGCCGCGCCTTCCTGGTCTAGTGATGTAGGTGAGGCTAGGCTTGTGTGTATATGGTGTTTACCATACACTTCCTTCCTTACGTCCTACCCCTCTAATGGCCAGCATTGTCGAGGACCCTTATAAGAACGGGCAATGTTGCGTCATCCCACCGTCACTGTCGAGGACCCTTATAAGAACGGGCAGTGACGGTTCCTTTCCTAATTTCCTACCGCTATTGGTCGACATTGTCGGGGACCCTTATAAGAACGGGCAATGTCGCTCCATCCTGCTGACGCTGTCGAGGACCCTTATAAGAACGGGCAGCGTCAGTTCCTTTCGTTCCTTCCTACCGTCACCGATGCACACACGCACTGATGCCGTAAGTTTGTTATTGTTTCCGTATTGACCAGGAAAGTGTTTACCGCCAGGTGCCCGCCGAGGTCCGTTGACAAGGGCGCTGAACAATTGCCGCCCCGACGCCTATCGCCGCCGCCGCGTGTAAAGACCGTCGCCATGTAGAGACGCCGCCTATCGCCGATCGACGCCGTGTCGTTGTTACATACCGCGTATACCTCCTTCGGTTGAGTTTTAATACGAAGCGCCGTGAACCGGGAACGCGGATTTTAGATACGAGGCGCGATAATTTGAGTACAAACCGTCGTGAGTAGCGTCGCGACCGAATAGTACGAGATATGTGAATAGCGTCGTGAATGATACCGCCGGATTACCGTCTTCAGCGCAACCGAATAGAATGAGCGACCGTGAACAGCTCTAAAACATACTCTTGCCCTCCAGACCGTTTATTTGTTTACATTGTTGTATATCTTAGATTTTAAGTTAGTTTTAGGACATGTTTTTGTATAAGAGAATGGAATACAGGATACAGGATGTTTTATAACCGTTTGTTTTCTTACCTAGTCCCATTTTTACCATTACATGTGACAATTGGCAGCCGGCAGCCAGCACTAATACGCACAATTGACCCCTGGCTTGCCGTTTCTCCACTGTAACAAGCTGCCCGGTGCAAAAAGTGGGCCCTCGACCACATTAAATCCCGAGGGTGGCGCCCGAGAACCGACCCCCGAGTGGATGTTTTGACCTTCAGGCAGTCAGACCGTTGATCAGTTGAGAGAGCAGGGATATCCCGAATTTACGTAGCTGCCGCTGACCCGATACCCCTGCGCTGAGCATTTGACCGATGACTGTCTGCACGAGAAATATCCACTGACCGATGTTCCGCTGCCGTGAACGAAGAAGAGCCGCAGAGCACAATCGGCTCCCCCGCTCCCCGCCTACGAAAAACGCGTCACAGTATGGTTTTAAGAACTTTTTTGTGCTCTAAATGCATCGTCGTATACTTCACCAATGATCCAAACTACAATAAAATGCTGTAGAAGAAAACAGATCGCTCACATGCAAAACGAAACATACTAATACTAATCACATGAACCTGCTCCCTTATGTATGGAATAACACAACATTTGTGTATTCTTACTATAACTGACCCAACTTCACTGGATCATCTCAGATCGCTATCTAGTCTCATCCGAAAAAACATTGTGGAATTGTGCTCTTCAATTATGTTCTGTCTATACTAATGTGTTGTTTTCACTAGTGACCGATTGCAATGACACCAGTTAGCTATGTTCTGAACTCAGGCGCGGATCCAAGGGGGGGGGGCGATCGCCCCCCCCCCAAGACCCTTGAGTTTAGGAAAATAGATCCGATTTTCCATCTTATACTATAGTTTATTCAAGAACTAGAGAGAGTAATAAATCGTTTTATACCTTTTTCTTCTTCGCAAAATACATATGTTTTTTAGACCATAGTTTGTGGCAAAATCTGTTAGACACATATATTTTTCATAGGAATGGGCTAGAAATTTTATAATCCAAAATACCGGTCTATAATCATGGACTATTTGGGTTGGATAATAATAGGTATTTGGAAGTATGTGTTAAAAAGGATTTTAATCCTTGTCATAGGCGTCGGAAGGAGGTTTATTTTGTCATTAAGTATTTATGGCATAGAAAATTATTTTGGTAATAAACTTAAAATAAAAAGTTTTTATATTATTATTTTATTACTTATGATTTCTTAATAATTCACATACATTAGAATATATAAATAATTTTGACATATTTAATACAAATTACAACTGTATTTATATTATTTTTAATTTAGGCATAGAAACCGTTTTAGGCACATTCAGACTAAAAGGTAGCCTTTTTCTCTCAAAAAATTCTAAGTTATAATTTAAATACTTACAAAATACCCATTGTCAAAAATACAAGAAGTTAAACATATATAAAAAAATAAATTCGTCCATATAATATTAAATTTTTTTTGAGGCTATCGGTCATTTTATTATTAATTAAAAACATTTTTAGGACATTTAATGTTTCAATTTATTTATTTTTTAAACCATCTGCAGAATTAGAATTAAACACTAAAAAGGGATTCAAATGAAATTAATTTTTATATATTACAGAAAATTTAAATCATAAATTGTATATACGCTGGTAAACATTACGTGTATTTTTCGTAATTAAAGTCAGTGAAGCTATCTTCGCTCAAATTAATTATAATTGGTTCCTTTGTCTCACCGATCATGAGACAGAGTTTCCACATCCTATTTTATTCTTTTATTATATGGATTTTTTCCCAATTTTCGGCAGTAACTTTATTCAAAAAAATCTTTCAAAAGGTCAGCTAAATCACTAATTTTGTAAGTTGTGTTATTTCTAGCAACTTTACCTTTTACTTGAGAGAGATATTTTCTACTACAACGGATATTTTCCGGACGATATATAAGAACAGATTTCCTATCTGATTTTTCCCAGCAAAAATTAAATTCTCTGAGCAATTTCCACAGCTCAGTTATTTTAATTTGAGGTAAATCCCGATATTCATTGATTTTAGTTAGAAATTTGTCGACGGTTGGGATCTGCTTCTCATAATAAAATGTATGTACAACTCCTTTTATTGCAGTTTACATCTCTTCTTCCAACGAGGTTTTTCGTCTGCCCGTGATCGAATGTGGCTTGGAAGTACTAACAATTCCAGTCGTTTTTATCTCCTTCAGTATTCGATACATAGTAGATTTTCCAACTCCTGTCATGTTGGAACACATTTCAACAAAGCTTTTAACATTATTATCTAGATATTGATATCTTAAGGCATCATAAACATTCATCGTAATAAGTTTTTCGTTGAGGAAAAAATGCCCTGGTTTAACGATTTTGGAATAAATATTGATGTGGAAGTCATATCTTTTGGGTATCCTACTAATCTCAAATAATATATGAAAACAAGCACAAACAAGATTAATCACTAAGTACACACTGTAAGGTGTACTTTGCTCACTGACAGAAATAAAATTGAACTATCAGAAATTTTATTATTGCAGTAAATTTGTAAAAGCTTATAATATCTAAATATAACTAAATATAATTAGATTTACGACAGTCTTCAGTTACTTGCGGCACTGGAGCAGGTACGTTGGAGGTTTCGGTAACAGTTTTATTACTCTCTCTAGTTCTTGAATAGAGTATAGAAAAGTGCGTGCTTGCTATCGTCTCTCCCCTTCCCAAGAACTTTGAGTTCAGGAAAATAGAACCGATTCTGCCATTTATACTAGGAATGTGTATACTGCTCGCATCCTTCCCCCTGTTGACAACTTGTTTTTTCTTATGAACGCCCCTCCCCCTCCTAGAGAGCTTCAAATTCAGAAAAATAGCCCCGATCCTGCCTTTTCTGTGTCTCTCCCTCCTCCCCCCCCCCCCCCGCCGACAACTTGCCTTCGCTTGCCATACTGTACTTTTGTGATGTCACCGCCCCCCCCCCCCCCCAAAGAGAGAGGCTGGATCCACCCCTGTCTGAACTGTAAATGTTGTCTCGTGGGACTGTATATTATCATTTGAGGGAGAAGTCATACACGAGTTAACATGCAAAAATTGGATTAAGGACTCTATACTCATATTACTTACAAAAATTCAAAACAAAATTGTATCCAGAATTCATTCCTCTAATAGTAGAAAATTTATTTGGAAGGAAACCATGCAGCTACATCAGTAATATATAATGAATAACTCCTATAAACTTTACAAAATATTTGTAGCACAAAAGAACTCTATAATTATTAGTTTCCTACCTGTTCCTCTATTTGTAAACCAGAGCAATTTTAGTCATTTTCAAAAGATCTGGAAATTTTCCTTCAAAAACCCGTTGTTTATAATAACAGCCAAAGAAAAACAAATGTTATCTGATAACTCCTTGAAAACAACTGAGGGTGCTACAGGCTCGTAGAAAATTTTGATAGAAGTGAAGCAACAACTTGCCTCACCTCTTCCAACGATGCAGATAACAAGAAAAAGGCACAATATCATTAGGTACCTCGTAAATAATCTGAGCTTACAATTGACTTCAAATAAGAAGCAAACTGGTCTACAATAAGTTCATAGCTAATAATAAGTGTTTTTTTTGTTTGAGTTGAATGTTATTATTCACTTTATTTTTATTTCTAGATTAATAAGTAGCACTTAAGCTACACCTGAAATTTCGTTCCGTCAAAGTGTTATTGTTTAAAATCTTTTAATTGTCCTTGACTTCATCTTGTTAAAAAATATTTCATCTATTTAGTTTAAATCAAAAAACTATCCTTATTTGAGCGAATAAGTCAAAAAAATGAACTGATTAGAGCAGTTGCTTATGACATGTTACGCAACTGTCGTGAAGGTACCGGAAGTATATGGTATGATACAGAAATAATATGATTCCCTATGGTCAAATATTGTAATTTTTGATTTGTGTTACACTACACAAGCATTATAAAACCGTATACGGTTAATCTATCTTGCCCGAATTAAACAAATTTTTTGAGTTAACTTGGATAGGAGGAGACTCTCTAAAGCCGGTTTTTGGTCTAATTTACTTTTTTGACGAAAAAATTCGAAAAAAATATTTTTATTATCCAATAACAATAATAAATCGATTCCATACTAAACGGACCCTTCCGCTTACTCTCTCTTCCCCTTCCAACCCCTTAAACGAAGAAAAAATCATCATTCATTAAAAGAATCTTAATGAGATCCGGTTCTTGTGAAACGTTCAATTTCCATACATCTTTTACCCTAAGGGTTTTGTGGAGCGCTGGTTATGAATCCGAAGTTAGAATCACGAAATTCAAAATGACTGATTCAATATGGC
The DNA here is from genome assembly GCA_034092305.1 of Diaprepes abbreviatus. Taxonomy (NCBI): domain Eukaryota; kingdom Metazoa; phylum Arthropoda; class Insecta; order Coleoptera; family Curculionidae; genus Diaprepes; species Diaprepes abbreviatus. The sequence goes on along the minus strand of JASJET010000050.1, from coordinate 15,087,338 downwards.
GGCTAAAAGATCAAATCTCCCCAATAAGCACGAATTTTCGTATGGAGAGTCTTTTGGGTTGCTGGTTACGAATCTGACGTCAGGAACACGTAATTCAAAGTAGCGGATCTAATATGTATCAACACGTAACGGAATATTATTATCTTCTTCTTAAAGTGCCTATCCTCTTTGGATGTTGGCTATCACATTGGTCCATATTACTTTATTCACTGCTGCTCTGAACAGACCTGTTGATGTCATTCCAGTCCATGTTCGTAGGTTGCGCAGCCATGATATTCGTCTTCGTCCAGCTGATCTCTGGCCTTCCATCTTCCCCTGCAGGATAAGTTGGAGCAGCCGATATTTCTCATTCCGCGTGATATGTCCAAAGTACTCCAATTTTCTGCGTTTGACATTTGTAAGGTATTCCAGTTCTCCACCGATACGTTGTAAAATCTTTTCGTTTGATACGTGGTGTATCCAAGGAACCCTAAGGATGCGGCGGTAGCACCACATCTCAAATGCATCTATACGTTTACATGAAGCATCGGTAAGGGTCCAGGCTTCTGCTCCATATAAGAGAGTTGAGAGTACATAGCATTTCAAAATCCTGATCCGCGTATGTATATTGAGGGATAGGTTGCAGAGTATGTTGCGCAGCTTATTAAAAGTACCTCTTGCTTTCTCGATTCGGCTTCTTATTTTTCGAGAGTGGTCCCAGTCCTTATTCAACGTGCAGCCTAGATATGTGATCGTCTCGGCCATTGTGAGAGTTACGTTGTTGGCAGTAAACTGTATATTGCCGACGTCGTTTTTACTGACAATAATCGTTTGCGTCTTCTTGCAATTTATCTTCATACCATATCTGTTGCAAGCTGTAACTATTCGGTCGATAATTCTTTGAAGTCCCTCTGCAGTATCGGCTATAAGAACGGTATCATCCGCGTATCTTAGGTTGTTTATTACTTCTCCATTTACAATAATTCCATCTTCTATGTTGCCCAGTGCTTCTTTAAAGAGATGTTCTGAGTATACGTTGAATAGAAGTGGCGACAGTATACAGCCCTGGCGTACTCCTCTTTTTATATTAAATTCTTCTGTTGTCTCATTCTCAACTCGTACAATAGCCTTTTGTTGTGAATATAGCTTTAATGTTATCTCTCTGTCTCTGTCGTCGATTCCTGTCTCTTGTAGGATCGAAATCAGTTTACTGTGCTGCACTTTGTCAAATGCTTTCTCAAAATCTATAAAGCATGCAAAGACGTCGGCATTGATGTCACATGCTCTTTGAATTAGAACCTGCATGGAAAACAAAGCCTTTCTGAAGCCAAACTGCGTGTCACTTACGTTTTCATCGAGTTTTCTATATATTCGTGCTTGAATGATGTTAAGAAAAGCTTTTAAAGCGTGGCTCATCAAGCTGATTATTCTATGATCGGAGCACTTAGTTGCGTTCGTTTTTTTGGGAATCGGGATGAATGTCGACAGTAGCCAGTCTTTTGGTATTTGACCGTTCATGTAAATTTTGTTAAAGAGGGTGGTATATTATTATATGTAATCCAAATATATTTATTACATAAACCAATTTTTACAAACTCTCATAATAGATATCTCATAATAAATATTCGTAGACAATCCATAAGACCTTGCTATCAGTGAGGTTTGACGAATATGATGATACTAATAATATCTAAGACATAATAATCTATGCTTTGTGTTATCCAGGACTTACAACGTGGATGTGGTAGATTGAAGTTTCCTTTGGGGTGCTTGTTTGATATGAGTCCCCATGCCTCTCACTCTTTTCATTCTATACATACCTTTTATTCTAGCTCATTCTCCATCTTCTTCCTCTTGCATTTCGTCATCTGGAACTACAAAGTCAGCCGCATCTACGAAAAAATCAGTATAATTATCACTATTATATTGGGAAATATTATCCAAGTGTCTGTAATGTCTCAAATATCAAAGAACAGACGTTGTATCAGCACAAAAACCTACTACTCCTGCACCATTTTTGCATTGATAATACCAAACTTTTATTGTATCGGAACTATTGTTTTCATACTGAATCCAAAACTGGTATTATTTTAGGGCTGTGTGACGGAAGAAGAATACTCAAAATATATTTCTGACCCTTATGCACCTTAAGCATATAATGCCCATTATCGTCAATGTATTCTCTGAAATAGGATGCCTGTTGTTTGAGCTGATATATCTCAATCTTTGGAGATTTTTGATCGTCAAATGGGGAAATTCTTCAAGTGAAATTGCTATAGAGTCAGGAAAGTTATTACCTACCAGCTTAAGAAAGGTATATATGTATAAAAATATGGGTTTTAATGTAAATTAATACGTAATAATTTTTACATGTTTTAAGGAGAGAAGAAATTTAAAACAGGACGAGGCAATTGCTACTTCTTCATTAAATACAAAATGTGAACATTGTAAAGAAGAATTGAATATAAATTTAGAAAACGTTGCTGATATAAATGTAGAATTAAATTCAAAGACGGTTGAACTTTAATTATATGTGTCATACTTTCAAACCCAGTTTTGATAATTATATCCATGTTCATCTAATAGAAAAATTAACGTTTTTTCTTTTATTTGGTTATTAATATTTTTCAGTATTATTTCTTTATTAAATATTATTTCCATTTCTTGCACGCGGGCTACAGCAACATCTATATCATCAGTGTATGAGAATGGCGAAAGCTTGACAATGACAAAATGATGACAGTAAACAATTACCTAACCTCAATATCATAAATTTAGGTGTAAAATATTTATTACTTACATTTATTTGAGTTAAAGGAGACTGTTTTCTTATATAATTTCTTTCCCTATGCAGGAATTTTTTCAAAAACCACTTTTTTGAATATTTATAACTTTATTTATATTGGCTATGTAACTCTGTAATAGCATAGCCTCCCTGGTCGAACGCACTAGATGGCGGCATTGCATTAAAATATACAAGTGAGCTAAAAATTTGCAGTCCTAAAATTAAGTCTCTGCATGTGCCTTCATTATGGAGCTTTTAAGGAAAAGAAATCCGGAATATTGTGTAATTTTTGACACCTACTGCTCACTTCTATGTAAAAAACCGACTTTCATAAAAAATGCCCAAAAATACTCCTATGATTGTCAATCGAATATTTCGTAGTTTACCTTCTTGACTGTCAATTTGTACCTTATTAGTCTGACATTTCCCGACTTTCTTCATTTACCGCCACTTTTGTGCCACTCTCTTTTTGTAAAGCGGATAAAATTTAATTATGTTCAAACGGAGAATATTATCCTTCCGAGAATAAAGAAATTTTTATAGTCTGTTCGGTAGTTCTAAAAACTACCTCAAACAAATTAAAGCTCTTTGTAATGTTAGTATACCTATTTTAAGGCGTAAAGAATCTAAAATAGTTCCCATTTTTTTATGCGGTTATTTGTACAGGGTGAGTCAACGATTGGATGAAGTAGGTTTGTGCCTTTTCGGTGAAATTTACAAAGAAACTATATTTATTGTTTGATACAGTTTATTTTTGCGCAGATTTTAAAAATATTTAGGACTCTACAGGGTGAGCCAAAAAACTAGGACAGCATAAAGTTGTATTTTTTTAAATAGAATACCCTATATACGAATCGTATTTTCGATTTAGCTTATAATTTTAAATCTTTTTTTATTAAAGGTTTACTATAACAAAACTTTATAGTTTCAGAGATAATTAAGTTTAAAGAAAAAAAGTCACATTTTCAAGCATCAATTCAATCCTAAATAACGTTTTCAATTTTGTGACAAATATATTCAAATTTGGAATTTATCAAGGCCAAGGACAAGTTAATATAATTTTTACCTAATATTTGCAATAAAAGCTACAGGGTGTTAAACACATCGGCTCAAATTTGAACAAGTTTAAATGAATAAATATCTTTTTTTAAATGGTACACCCTGTATATTTTCATGTTATTTAATAGAGTAATAAAAACCCTAAAAGTTTTGTTTAATATATCCTACACCTTTTTATAATAGTTTTTGAGATATTTCAGTTTTTCTTATTTTCCATACTTTTTTACAGAAATAGTCTTCATTATCATAGTAGCCATGTAAAATAATAAAAAGAAACTACAGAAACAAACAGAATGTGGTTAAATATGATGAAATACATTATTCGTTATATTACAATGGCAATAGTTTAATTAAACATAATGTGAAAAAATTAACACAACAATAACGACAAGGCAAATACATATTTACTTTTATACTAAATTGAAACAAAAAAATTACCTATTAAATACTGAGATTAATTATTTTTTTTTAATAAGGGTTCGAATAAACGACCCTCTTGTGCAATGCACAAATTTAGTCTTTTTTGAAGATTTTCTCGGACCCTGGACAAAATTAGTGGCGTTATTGTTCTACAGGTATCCCTAATCCTGTTTCGCATATCTTCCACTGTTGTTGGTGGATTAACATACACCTTATTTTTAATATAACCCCATAGGAAGAAATCTAATGGGGTGATGTCGCAAGACCTTGGTGGCCACTCAATGAAACCCCCACGTCAAATCCATTTTTGCGGATATCGATGGTCCAAAAACGCACGAACTTCACGATGGTAATGTGGAGGCGCACCATCGTGCTGGAACCACATACTGTCGAGCTCATCCCTATCGAGACCTTGAAGCAGTTGGGGTAGTTCTTCTTGTAGAAAGTTCAGGTAACTATGGCCATTTAGTGGTTCATTAAAAAAGTGGGGTCCAAGAATTCGATTATGATGAATACCACACCAAACATCTAATGACCAGTGGTTTTGATGTTGCACCTCTCTAATCCAAAATGGGTTTTCTGTGGCATAATAATACATGTTGCGACTATTTACGGGACCGTTACTTCTAAAAGTAGCTTCATCACTAAACATTACCTTGCATAATAAATTTGGATTTAATTGAATCTCCGCATTTATTGTACGACAAAAGTTTACACGACTTTCAAAATCCTGTCCATGCAATTCTTGGTGTAATTCCATGTGATATGGATGATACCTATATTTCTTGGTAGTACGATTAGCGGTGGATTGTGATGTTTCACATAATGCTGCTAACTGACGGCTACCAATATAAGGATTTTCCTGAATATTTAACAATACTTGTACTTCTTTTTCTTCATTAGTTACTGGTTTGTTGACCACTTTACGTTTTGGATAATCAACAGTACCACAAGAATCAAATCTTTGCATTAAGTTTTGAAAAGTATGGTATTAGGCTGGCGTCGATCAGGATACTTCATTTTGTAAATTCTTTGAGCAAGAAGGCAATTTTTTTGAGCCTCTCCTATTGTATAAATCATATCTATTAACTCATTCTTTGGAAAATTCATTTTACAATATAAGATAAATGCAAAAAAAAACCAAACTACACTACATAAAAACCAAAAGAAGCGATTGCGGTTATAAATTTGGCACACAGAAAAATGTTCTTTTACATTGTTTTTGCCATGGCTACTATGATAATGAAGACTATTTCTGTAAAAAGTATGGAAAATAAGAAAACTGAAATATCTCAAAAACTATTATAAATAGGTATAGGATATATTGAACAAAACTTTTAGGGTTTTTATTACTCTATTAAATAATATACAGAGTGTACCATTAAAAAAAAAGATATTTATTCATTTAAACTTGTTCAAATTTGAGCCGATGTGTTCAACATCCTGTAGCTTTTATTGCAAATATTAGGTAAAAATTAAGTTAACTTGTCCTTGGCCTTGCTAAATTCCAAATTTGAATATATTTGTCACAAAATTGAAAACGTTATTTAGGATTGAATTGATGCTTGAAAATGTGACTTTTTTTGTTTAAACTTAATTATCTCAGAAACTATAAAGTTTTGTTATAGTAAACCCTTAATAAAAAAGATTTAAAATTATAAGCTAAATCGAAAATACGATTCGTATATAGGGTGTTCTATTTAAAAAAATACAACTTTATGCTGTCCTAGTTTTTTGGCTCACCCTGTAGAGTCCTAAATATTTTTAAAATCTGCGTAAAAATAAACTGTATCAAACAATAAATATAGTTTCTTTGTTCATTTCACCGAAAAGGAACAAACCTACTTCATCCAATCGTTGACTCACCCTGTACATCATTTTATTATTAACAGAATATACACATCAAGACAATTTGCTAATATTTAGTGAATTTTGCAGCTTCTATTTAACAAGGTATTTTTTAAATTTGTAATACCTTTTAATTAAAGAGTGAAAAATTAGAAATATATATATTATACCACAATACGGATCTTCATGACGTAATTTTATTAAAACATTCTTCTAGGAACCACATTTTTAAAACACTTTTTATCAAATTTAATCTACTCTGATTTAATGGAAAATAACTGAGATAAAATCAAAATGTCAAAAGATATAATTCAAATAAAAACAAACCACTTAAGAAACTTTTTTAACTATAAAAGAAAAGCATGAAAATGATTTTATCATTTAACAAGCAACAACAAAATAAAAAACGAAAAATTTTCGTGACCAAGCAACATGAAATTTTTAGCTGTAATATCTCTTGTCTTTGGTAAGTACGACACAGTATAGTAATATTTTAAGTCTTGATTAATCGAGATTTTTGTAAATGAGACCATATTTTATAATTTTATTCTCTTTATAAAATAAAGTTTTTAATTAGATATTATATATCTCTACGGTCCTAGTTAGGGCTCATTTAGTTTTGGCTTAGAATTACTAAGAAGTGATTTTCGCACATCTTCTATATCTAAAGTTGGTTTACTACTAATGAACTACCTAGAAGTTCTTCGCTCTCACTGGTAGTCCCAGTTATTTTTGGGGAAATTATAGCTTAGATACGTTGATGACACCTTAATTATCTGAAATAAAATAGACGAAAAACCTCAAAACTCCGTTTCTCATCTCAATAGTGGAGAAAAAAGTACAAAACAAATTGTCGTTCTTAGATCATAATAATATCTAAACTATCTAGCCAACCACACCAACAATACCAACCATGGAATGGTAAAGAAATTGTAGATAGAGCATCAGTTCTTTACAACTACAACGAGAACAAATAGATCACTTAAAGGAGTCTTGACAGCCAACGGACATCATGTAAATGTGATTTAGAAGATTCTGGAATAACGCGGGAATAGGACACAATCGACAACAGATGAAGAACAAAAAAGTTAGAAGAATAGGCAAAGGATAAAAGCCAGCTTACAAGTTTCAACCAACAACTCATGGACATGAAAAACTGTATGTATCAGATATTTTGTGAATAAGGCAACTTCTAAGATGGAGACTTCTTAAAATAAGGATCAAAGGATCCCAGACGAACATATCTCATGGAGAAACAGAAAAATCTGGTGCCGGCAACCACACTAGACTTACGGCAATGCATAAAATTATCTGACGCTAAAATTCTACACGATGAACAACATTGAATAAAATGAAAATTTAAAAAAGCTGCAGTTGTACATGAAGACGCGAATAGTTTGAGTAAACCGTCTTTAGATATAAGGTAAGTGTGGAAACCACTTCTTAGTAATTGAAAACTAAAATAATTACTCCATATATGGGGCTATAACATAGGAATTGTTGTACTCATCTTTATCATACTCCACTATATTTATTTTTAGTATAAATAGTTTTGTAGCTTAAGAATTTGTTGAGTTTCACTTGGAGCTATCAGAGATAGTAAACATCGTGATATCCAATTAAAAAATAAAGACAATGGAAGTCCAGCATATATTTATTATTTTAGCCTGTCCTCAGTGAAAACCTTAAAATACAGAATGATTTTTTTGTTTTAGAATATATGTATCGTTATTTAAATACAAGTCTATCAACGTGGTGGTGCTCGTCCTCCTATTTAGAGGACGCTGTACTAAGGGAAGCCACAGCTCGAGCACATTAAAATAACTGTAACAGTAAAGTCAATATTTGCATACTCTGAACTATTTGCTATTAACCAAATCAGCATTCCCTTACTCTAACCCTATTGGAATTAGCCAACCAGTATCACTGTTTTGACAGGCTTATATTTAAACAATTTTATACCTATTGTAAAAAAAGATATTGCTGTTTTTAACTAAGAACAGGCCCAATTTCTGTTCTAAAGAAACAACAATTGAGCACTTTTTTGAACTCGACTTCTGTTAGTTTAAGGGTACTATAAATTTTTTCAAATGCGCATTTTTTACCAAGATTTCGAATGTTACCAATTTGAGATATGAAGCATTCTAGTAACTGAATTATTTTATTTGTTGATAAGCAAAAAATTTGTACAGTTTGAACAATTGTTCTCCCAATTTTGATGATCCTATTTTGGACACTGTTGGTGCAAATCTTCAGGAACAAAATGATTTTTCGTGTGTCTGTGTATGATTTTCAAAAAGATTTCTTACTCCATAAAAGTGATAACTTCCAGTTTAGTGCAATGTTAAAACAACTGAACTCTTAGAGTTCATATTTTGAAAACTTTTTCCATCACTAATTATATACTTTATATTCATAGGTTCGTTAATAATTTTGAACAACTTTTTGCAAAATTAGTTACAACAACAATAAAACCTAATTTTTAAATATCTTTTGCAAACAGCTGGACTAATTTTGATAACCTAAAAAGATGACAAAGTTTTTTATATGTCGTAAATTTTGTTAAGTAAAAACAAAAGTTTTCAAACTAAATGAAGAAAACCGATTTTTCGGTATTTATTATTAATAAAAAACTATTTTGCAAACAAAATATCAATTCTATATGCATGAAAAATAATTTCCAAAAAGAAAAATTTTATTTGCATTTATAAATTTTCAAACTCAAATATCATCGCAGCGTTGCCATCTAAGGTTTCGACCATCACCCGCGAGTTGGAAATCGCATGACATATAAAGAGTTAATTCAATATATTTTTTAAATCCCGTAGGCAATCAAGTTCATCAATATATCAGACGAACTGCAATATATTATTCTGTCGCATGTAATATTTTCCGTTCATTTTTCTTAGTTAGAAAAGCTTCTTCTTCATGAATAAATCTTAATCTTATAAATATCTGTGTAATGTCATACCCACTTCTGGAACAAATATTTATCTATGGCTAATTATTCTGGACAAATTTAGGCAAATTTAGGAAACCATTAATAATATGTCCACAAAGTTTCATCGAATTTTTGAGACTTAGTGAAACCACCAAACCTCCTTAACAAAGATTTTAATAGAATTGAGAAATGTATATTTGTGGTTTGTAGGAACTTGTTTTACCGCAAATCCCAATCTTCATTTTAAGGTCAACGTACAATTATAGCGGTTAACCCGACTTCGTACAATTTAAAGCTTTCAATTATCTCTAAAAGGCCTAATTCCAATTTTAGCCTACAATATATTGAGGCAGACAATAATGCTGTGAATTTAATATTTTAATCACTTTTCATTTTAAATTTCGAAAGAAACTAGATACAGTTTTGGCAAATTTCTTAAATCTTCTGATTTAACTATGACAAAATATTTAAGATGTCAAACGTCAGATTTTTTTTGTTTTTCTCTAATAATATTTACAAGTATTTGGAGATGGAGATGTGTGTGTCTATTGTGACTTGAAAGATCTATTATGCGCACTTTTGCGGCTTAGTCATTGGGGACGCCTCGCCAATCACAGTCCTATTTACCTTAGGAAGCTCAGAATGTGCATTATTGTCTCTCGCTAGTTCTAGTTTCTTCAAGTGCTCCTTCAGGAGCTAGTGCTATAGTAGAGTAAAATGCCTATTAAAATTTCAAGTTTGTTTTCACTTTATGCATATTGGCTTGTCTCATTCCTTATAGTTTTATCCAATAATGGGATCTTCCATTCTCTTCCTCTTTTTATTTTCCCCATGATTGCGCTGTTGCTAATTCCACAAAAAGATTCAAACTTCATAAATGGTGTTTCAGTCCCCTTTTTTGCTGGTTTCTATACTATTTCATTTCCTTCCACTACAGTTTGTCTCGGCAGCCAGAGCACGGTAACCTTGTTATTTTTGCCCAGTTCATTTAGCTTTTCCTAGCATTCCCAGAACCTCTTGGAGCTAATTATATGAGAACTCAACGCATTCATGGCTACTTGACTATTCAACGTGATAATGATTTTTTGTCTGCGATAGTTTTTTTTTATTGAACTTAACGTATTTTCTAATAGCGTAAATCTTTACTGAGAAACTACTTGGTGATTTGCCCTAACTTTGGAAGTGTCCTCCTATTGCAATGCCCTTTGTATACAATTTAATGATGCTTTTAATAAATTTTTGAATGTTATCTCTGTCCCATTAACTTTTATGACTCAATTTTGCGTTAAAGTCTCAAGATTTTTTTTATTTCATTTTATCTCGGGGTATATTGCTGATTTTTAGATGAGAGATGAGGTCTTTGTTTAATGACTCTATCCCTCATCATGCAGTAAGATATATTATATAGTAAAAATTTTATTTCGTTATTATTTTCTCCATTAGTGGTATCCTGGGCTAACGCCGATCCACAAATCGTTCCTATTCCTGGAGGTTTAAGTGGTTCCGCCGTAACCACTCGTTACTGGGACTGCTGTAAGCCTAGCTGTTCTTGGAAGGAGAATATACCTACTACACTGTCCGCTCCAGTACGATCATGCTCTAAGGACGGAGTAACTACCTCTCCTCTTGGGACCCAGTCTGGTTGTGTTACTGGTAGCGGAGACCCAGCTTTTATGTGCAATGATCAACAACCGTGGGTTTACAATGACACGCTCAGTTTTGGATGGATAGCTGCATCATTTTCAGGTAAATAAATATATTAGTACTATAAAAAGTTAGGTTTACATGTAATAATTAAAATTAATGTATCAAATTTAAATTCAAGATACTCAGCAAAGACGGTAGAAATAATAATACTTGGACGACGTTACCATTTGTGTCCGACATTTCATTCGTGAAGTTTAAGGTTTTAAAACTATCTAGAATTTGAAAAAAAAAATCTAAAGATATTGGTGATATATATTTGAAAATACGCAAAACTATCAAGACCTTGTTCTCTCTCTGAATTGATAAAATACAATATTGGACTAAAACGTTTTTCAGGTATATTAAAATGTGCCTGGATCATTAAATTTCACACAAAGAAATTACTTATTTTATTTCAACGGAAAATCCATTTTACTATTTTATAATAACTTATATTGAAGAATCAATAAATTATAAATAAAGATCATTGTGATCATAAAAAAAGTATATCTTGTCCTAAATACAAAAATAAAAATTGGCACAGAACTATCATTACTTTGAATGCTCAAGCAATTGTTTTGTAAACGATTAAAAAAAATCAATGATATATATTTAAAAATATGAATACCTACTACCCGACGTTTATATACAGGGTGTCTGGTAAGTAACTCCTAATTTCTCAGGAGCATACAAGAAAGGTCAAAATAACCCTACTTTGTCAGAGAGATAGAGACTCCTAAAAGGGTACCCAGCGATTTACCTTATCGGTTCTAAGTTCTGAAATGACTTGTATAATTTAATGGAATTTTAACATTTTTTAGATGCCATAAATACCCATTAAATCATACTACAGTAGATATTTTAGGTCATCAGAAAAGTCAAAAACGGACCTGCAGCCATACTTGTTGGACCTTATTTTTGACAGGTGTCATTTTACAGAACTGATTTTTTAAATACTTTGGTCATTCCTTTTCAAAAAAGGTTCTCTTGATTTATTTCAATAAAACTGGCAGTTTTCGAGATAAATCGGTTTTCATGCGCAAAAATCAAAAGTTACCAATGCTAAACACAAACGGGTAAAAATCACGTTGTTATTGTTAATAGCTACATAATAAATTACTATTTTCACGGAACTTTCCAAAACCATCTTCAAGTAAAAATAATTAAAAAAATGGAAGAACATTTGAAACTACGAATTTTTGCTCTCTAATGAAATCTCAAAATTTTACCATGAAATATAATATATTATTACCAACTAGGAACGCCTTACCAAATCCTGGCAACACCCTGTAAGGTACCTCAGTTCAGACTTACCTAATGATTGTCCTAATGCTCACTGGAGATTACCTATACGCTAGCTCATCTCAGGGTAGATTCGTTGATTTTATATTTTTCCACTATTTTTAATATATTGCCTGTGTAAGTTTTATAAATGTCTAAATCGGGAAAAAGGCGCCACCAAATTTTATTTTAGGATGAGCCCTAATGATTATACTACGAGCAATTGTAGTAAAGAAAACTTGGAAAAGAATAAATATTTAATATGTCATATCCGAGTAAATAAATCGCCAAGTCTAAGTACTTAAAAGTATCCTAATTTAAAATTATAGGAAATAAAACCAATTAAATAGAGGTCAATACATTTATTCCTCACGGTATACCCTTTCCCAGATAATAAGTACAACCCCTGGAAAAAGTTATCACCATGTGAATTATTGGAAGCTCCTCTAATGGGGCTATCTAATAGAAGTGCGATTACAAATGTTAAATTGCAATAGAGAAACCTTGTTGACTTAGTCGTGAGTTATTGTCTTTCTATGACGTAGCAAAATGTGAATATTAAAACAAAAGAATAGTAAATTAAACTTGACAGTGTCCTGCACAGTGAACGGCAAACCGATCCAAAAAGTAAACAAATCAACTACTACCTTTGGAAGGTTTACGTCGACATAGCCCAGTTATAGAAGAAAAGAACACACTCTATCTTAAACTGGACTATGAAGTTCCATAAGCCCAACAATGCAGGAGACTATCAACTTTGCAGTAATAAAAAAAATAAGCAATATCAAAAAACTACAAAAATATCTGCAAAGAGAAAGAATTAGAAAATTGATAAGGAGAGAGATAATGAGTGTTTAAATGACAGTTAATAAAAATATAAGCAATACAAAATTACAAAAAAAAGTGATGGATAATTACAAGAATTAGATCATAGAAATCAACTTATAACTGTCGCTCAAGTGGTTAAAATCTTAATAAAATTTTACTGAAAAGTATGTTACAAATTTGTACAAAATAACTAGTTTCCAAAATATTCAATTGTTAAGCAATTAAAATTTTCAATAAATGTGTCACTATAATATTCATTATTTTAAACAATAAATAAATGGTTAGCTGGCCACTCTGGGACTCTAAAAAAAATGGAACCATAATAAAAACCTCAATTACAGTAAAGTATCGCAAAAATAAAACATTTAAATTTGAGGCTGTAGCGCAACGAAGTCGACTGCGTTTCACCTTACATAGTTTACTGGTTCGCCGCAAATATATGATATGGTAAATTACCAAAAGATAAATATCATTAAAAAAAATATTAAAGTCCAGATATTTAAAGTCTATTAATTAGAAAGGTTCAAAAACTTATACACAAGAATCCCCTACCTGTTAGCCCTCTAGGTAATCGAACAGAAAACTGTGTTTAGATAACTAAACGATTCAAAATACAGGGTTAATACCCATTAGGCTTAACAATCAGAAACTCTTGTGTACATACTTTGGCTAAAATTAGGCACTTAGCTGAATCACTTTAAAACAGGTGGTTGAACAAGGCCTGTGACATAGACGGCTTCCCCAGAAAGGACGTTGACCTGGCTCAATATGGAGATTGTCCCTTTCAGAGGATCACAATCCCAGAAGTGCAGCACGAAAACCCAAACTGTACATTATAAATATCCATCCAAAAAAAGACTGAAGAAATCCAAAGGCATAATTATTCCAAAGACATATTGTACTTATCCCAAAGACAATACTGTAGTTATTCCTAAGACATATTCATTCCAAAGACATATTGTACTTATTCCTAAGACCCTCGAACTCGAGAAAATGTTGGCATCTGTTAACTGATAAGCCGTTGTTTCTGGCTGGCTGAAGAAAATAATCGCCAAACTGGCTGTAGAGTGAAACGACCAAAATCACCAAAAATTGTTTGCACCCCGACTCGGTTTTGTTTCTTTAATCGGTCATTTAAGACCAAATCCCTTAACTTGGGAAAGCAGTAAAACTAAAACCACATCTTCACGCTCTTGCGTCAGATAGCCAAAAGAGAACGATTTCTCTCAAATCACTAGCACATTTCTTCCAACGGAAGTTACCAAAAAACTTTATAAAAAGTCTATCAAAAATCTATCCAAAAAAAATAACCTTAATCTCGTAGCCATAATCTCGAACCCTTGACATTTATCATACAATTTGAACTACTTCCGGAAAATATATGCAAAAATTCTTCTATCTCAATTTTAAACTGGCCAGTACTAAAATCAGACCGAGACAACCAATATCTTAATAATCTAACCTGCCTCGTCCTACAAAATGAATACTCAATAACAAACTACTTAATGGGTTCGAAATACTTAAAAATGAAATCCATTTAGTGCGAATTAGTTCGAGGGTCTAATTTCAAATATTTTATTTACCAAAAACTCTAATTAGTAAAGCAAAGGGAAATATTCAATTAATAAACTAAAAACAACATAATGAAAAAAAAATCGATACTATTTTATTTCGAATTTAGCATTTCGATAATATTCAACTGATGGGCCATCTTATAGGCAACCCTAAAAACTTTCACGCAATTTATAAATTACAGAAATATGTTAAGTTTCGATGTCAATCAAAATTTCTAAATGTAAACAAAAGGAATGATCTGAATATAGATGAAACCAATATTAATGAATGAAAAACAAAAGGTAATCATTAGTTTTATAGTAGAAAACATCGTTTACTATAAATTTACGTACAAAACAAAAATCTATTTATTACTTTAGTAATCTGAACCTGTAATTTAATCTTGAAAAATGTAAACAAAAATATTTATTATTTAAGATTAATTTTTAACCGTAACAGTCACCCCCTTTTCTAAGGAAAAAAAATTATGAAATAATAATTTTTTTTTTAAACAAATAGCAAACTAATTATCATTGGGATCATAGTATGGCTTCAAATCCTGAACATGCCAATTTCCTTTGGACTTTCCATTCATATCCTGTAACTCATAAACATTGTAACCCACTTTTTTAACTATCTTAAAAGGTCCTTCAAATTTACCAGCAAGTTTAGCTGAATAATAATTTCCAGCATCAGACAATGCAAAAAGTCTTTTCCAAACCAAATCTCCTACTTGAAACTGTACATCACGACGTCTAAGATTATATTGATTTCTTGATCTTTGATGAGCTTGTTGAAGACGTTTATTTACAAAATCTCTTAATTTTGCCAGAGCTTCTACTCTTTTAGAAAAATTATTTTGTTTAAAATTTGGATCACCTACATCTGTTACCCTAGAATATTCACTACCATGAAGTATCATATCTTTACCAAAATTAACAAAATATGGCGTACGCCCTGTAGCTTCATGAACGGCGGTATTAACTGCGCAAGCTAATGCTGCTAAATTCTCATCCCAAATTCTTTGATTATCTGAGATAAAAGCTGAAAGCATTGATTTTAAAACCCTATTAACTCTTTCAGTAACATTTGGCGATGGATGATAATTTGGATTAAAAAGGGTTCTAACCTCATACTTTTTTGTTAACCCCTGAAACTCCTGACTTTTAAATTGAACCCCATTATCACACCTTTCTGCGAATTTCTGTTACTGTTTTTGGAGTCTGAATATTGGTGATGGCTTCAACTTTCGAAGGATCAACTGAAATACCATGTCTATTAACAACATAACCCAGATATCTTAATTCTGCTCGACAAAATTTACTTTTCTCCTTATTTAGACGATCAAAAATGAGCTGTAAAATTTCTAAATGTTTACCAAAATCGGAAGGGACTACAATTATATCGTCCAGATAACAAAAAACATAAGGTTGCAAGTCAGCACCTAAAACTGTATCTATCAATCTCTGAAATGTAGCTGGAGCGTTGTGCAAACCAAAAGGTAACCTACGAAACTGAAAAAGTCCTCGCCCAGGAACTGTGAACGCTGTATACTGCTTACTATTTTCCTCTAGTTCTACCTGCCAATACGCACTTTGAAGATCCAACGAGCTAAGATAACGAGCTCCCCCTAATTTATCTAGAATGGAAGAAATATAGGGCAAAGGATAGGCGTCTTTCTGACTGACATTATTAACCTTCCTAAAGTCAACTACAAAGCGCTGTTTTCCTTCTTCTTTGGGCACCAGAAGCACTGGAGATGACCAGGCAGAAGTTGAAGGTTCAATGACCCCGTTTGCTAACATTTTGTCTACCTCCTCGTCTATAAGTTTTTGCTTAAAGGGTGAAACTGGGTAATATCTCTGCTTAATAGGCTCACTATCTGTAATAATTTTATGTTTAACCATCGAGGTATAACCTAAACGATCCCCAATTTTATCAAAATAAGCTGTAACTAAATTATTCAACTGAAATTTCTGCTCCTCTGTCACGTCTGTTTCACACTGCATCAAAGAAATCTCTGGACTACCTAAAACTTCAGATGAAAAATACCATTCGCCTCTGCGCATGTCCGGAACAATACCTAACTTTATCCAAAAATCAATACCTAAAATAAGTTCATGTCGCAGTTCAGGTACCACATAAATATCTACAAGTTTAACTATATCCCTAACTTTTACTGGAACAGTTGCTATGCCTATACATTCACAAGAACTATCATTAGCTATTTTACAAAGCGTACTCTTATTTACATCCAATTTAACTCCCAAAGTTTTCAATTTATCCCAACCTTTATTACCTACAAAAATTTTATTTGCCCCAGAATCCAAAAGTCCATAAAAATTTAAACCCAAAATATCTACTCTTAAATAAGGACATTCCCCAGGACCTACATGTGTCAATACATAATCCAAAACAACTTTATCTTTAAAATCCAAATCATTAGTGGTCGATTGTATGTCAGAAGTCAACCCTCGACCCAAACTTGATTTCTTGATCCGTTTCCCTGACTCGAAATTTGAGTACTATTACAATTAGGACACGTTCTCTTAGTGCAGTTCAATTTTCCACAATTAAAACATTTCTTATCCTTAGCAGTAAAATTCTTAGCAAAATGATTAGGTTGATTGCATTTAAAACATAAATTAACATCTGAATCTTTATTTTTATTTTGTCCATTACCAGAATTATTTTGAAAATTTCCTGAATTATTTTGATTGCTATTTCCATAAAAACGAGAATTATTATTTCTAAAATTATTTTGATTAGAATTACAAGAAACATTAACATTACTTCGATTACTTCTAAAATTTTGATAATTATTTTGATTTTGAGAATTATTTCTTAAGTTATTTTGATTTCTAAAATTTCTTTGGTTATGTCCATTATTGTTTTGAAAGTTTTGTCTAACATTTTGTGAATTATTTCTATTATTTTGTGAAATAGAAAATCTATTATTTTGAGAAATATTATTTTGTCTATTATTATTGTTTCTAAAATTTAAATTATTAAAATTTGCATTAGAGTTTTGTGAAAAATTATCAACATTTGAAAAATGAACTTCACTAACAGTTCCACTAGCAGCTGGTTTAGTAAAATCACGTTTTACCGATTGATAATCTAAATCTGGTTCAAGAGAGACATTCCCTTTTTTTGGCGGTTTAAATTCTTCTACGCGTAATCTAGTTTCTTCTAATTTCCTACATAATTCAATAAATTCAAAAGGAGTATTTATTTCATGTAAGCTTAGTCGTTCTTGGTAAAAAGGTAACATATTAGCGCGTAAAACTTTTAAACGTAAACAATCAGACACCTTAGCTGGCATTCTATCAAATAACTGTGTCATTGCCGCAACATAAATACCTATAGGTTCATCTGATCCCTGAGTTCTATTTAAAATTTGATTCCATAATTTATCCCCAAAATTAGCTGGTAAAAATTCATCTCTCATTAATTTTATTAAAGAATCCCAATCAGTAGCATATTTAGAAATTAAATGATAATAATTTAATGCATTTGATTCAAAGAAATCAGAAGCTGAATGAAATAATTCTATTTTATTAACACCCCTTGAAATACAAAGTTCATCTACTCGTTGCAAGAATGCATTAAAACTTAACCCTGAAGTCCCTGAAAATTTAATACCCCATTTATAAACTGGTACACTTTTAAAATTTAAATTATTTGTAGAAGACTGATTGCTAACAATATTAACATTGGGTATTGGAGAGTTTTGACCAGAAGCCATTGTAGAATTTGCTAAATTACTAGTACCCGATTGATCTGAAAAATTTGGATTTAATGGTGGCTCTGATCCTATATCTGTAGAAGCAGCTTTATTATAGTTTCAAAATCAGTTAGAAGAGAAGTTAATTCGACTAATAATTTTGAACGCTTATCTTTAAAAGTAATATCCTCATCTGAAATTCTATTAATTCGACCTACTAAATGGGCAAATTTTGATTCAATTTTCGAAATTTGTTTGCTAGTTCCAGAAAAATTTGAAATAAAATCTTTTAACTCTGTAAGTTTCCGAGTGCATTCTGCAATCTCCTGTTCATTATCAAGAACTACTGAACTTCGAACTATGTTCCCAGATTTCTCTAAACTTAATAAAGATCTTAAGCACTTTCTTAAGGAATCTACCGTACCAGAAGGATCTATACCCCTAACCTGAACTTCATACTCTAGTTCATCTTTGGTTAAACGGTCAACATTTAATCTATACATCTTAATATGTTATATTTACAAAAATATTCTAATAAAAATAATTAAATCAAAAATAAAATATGCTCAATCAAAGATCAATTGTCAATAAATCAATCAAATATAAGTCCAATATATCAAATATTATCACTATACCATAAAAAAAAATGTCAAATCCAGTAAACTTACAACAGCAAAATTTACCAAAATCAGCTTTATATATAAAAAAAAATCAAAAATCACAATCTATTTAAAAAAATAATGGAAAAAGAAACCCGTGGGCGCCAGTGAAAAATAATGGCAGTAATAAAAAATATAAGCCATATAAAATTAAAAAAAGTGATAGATAATTACAAAAATTAGATCATAGAAATCAACTTATAACTGTCACTCAAGTGGTTAAAATCTTAATAAAATTTTACTGAAAAGTATGTTACAAATTTGTACAAAATAACTAGTTTCCAAAATATTCAATTGTTAAGAAATTAAAATTTTTAATAAATGTGTCACTATAATATTCATTATTTTAAACAATAATTAAATGGTTAGCTGGCCACTCTGGGACTCTAAAAAAAATGGAACCATAATAAAACCTCAATTACAGTAAAGTATCGCAAAAATAAAACATTTAAATTTGAGGCTGTAGCGCAACGAAGTCGACTGCGTTTCACCTTACATAGTTTACTGGTTCGCCGCAAATATATGATATGGTAAATTACCAAAAGATAAATATCATTAAAAAAAATATTAAAGTCCAGATATTTAAAGTCTATTAATTAGAAAGGTTCAAAAACTTATACACAAGAATCCCCTACCTGTTAGCCCTCTAGGTAATCGAACAGAAAACTGTGTTTAGATAACTAAACGATTCAAAATACAGGGTTAATACCCATTAGGCTTAACAATCAGAAACTCTTGTGTACATACTTTGGCTAAAATTAGGCACTTAGCTGAATCACTTTAAAACAGGTGGTTGAACAAGGCCTGTGACATAGACGGCTTCCCCAGAAAGGACGTTGACCTGGCTCAATATGGAGATTGTCCCTTTCAGAGGCTCACAATCCCAGAAGTGCAGCACGAAAACCCAAACTGTACATTATAAATATCCATCCAAAAAAAAAGACTGAAGAAATCCAAAGACATAATTATTCCAAAGACATATTGTACTTATCCCAAAGACAATACTGTAGTTATTCCTAAGACATATTCATTCCAAAGACATATTGTACTTATTCCTAAGACCCTCGAACTCGAGAAAATGTTGGCATCTGTTAACTGATAAGCCGTTGTTTCTGGCTGGCTGAAGAAAATAATCGCCAAACTGGCTGTAGAGTGAAACGACCAAAATCACCAAAAATTGTTTGCACCCCGACTCGGTTTTGTTTCTTTAATCGGTCATTTAAGACCAAATCCCTTAACTTGGGAAAGCAGTAAAACTAAAACCACATCTTCACGCTCTTGCGTCAGATAGCCAAAAGAGAACGATTTCTCTCAAATCACTAGCACATTTCTTCCAACGGAAGTTACCAAAAAAACTTTATAAAAAGTCTATCAAAAATCTATCCAAAAAAATAACCTTAATCTCGTAGCCATAATCTCGAACCCTTGACATTTATCATACAATTTGAACTACTTCCGGAAAATATATGCAAAAATTCTTCTATCTCAATTTTAAACTGGCCAGTACTAAAATCAGACCGAGACAACCAATATCTTAATAATCTAACCTGCCTCGTCCTACAAAATGAATACTCAATAACAAACTACTTAATGGGTTCGAAATACTTAAAAATGAAATCCATTTAGTGCGAATTAGTTCGAGGGTCTAATTTCAAATATTTTATTTACCAAAAACTCTAATTAGTAAAGCAAAGGGAAATATTCAATTAATAAACTAAAAACAACATAATGAAAAAAAAATCGATACTATTTTATTTCGAATTTAGCATTTCGATAATATTCAACTGATGGGCCATCTTATAGGCAACCCTAAAAACTTTCACGCAATTTATAAATTACAGAAATATGTTAAGTTTCGATGTCAATCAAAATTTCTAAATGTAAACAAAAGGAATGATCTGAATATAGATGAAACCAATATTAATGAATGAAAAACAAAAGGTAATCATTAGTTTTATAGTAGAAAACATCGTTTACTATAAATTTACGTACAAAACAAAAATCTATTTATTACTTTAGTAATCTGAACCTGTAATTTAATCTTGAAAAATGTAAACAAAAATATTTATTATTTAAGATTAATTTTTAACCGTAACACATTCTTGCGCAGATTATGCTGATATGCATTTAATTTATGGTGAGGCGCTGCCAAATTCTTCGAAGGCAAGAAGACTTTATGCTAAAAATTTCCAGCTCGAACATTGCCAAGTTTAAAAATCTTTCAAAGAGTTGATCGAAGCTCAAGGGAAACAGATAAAAGATGATTAGAAACTAAATTCTAACGTTTTATTTTTTTACATGTTTTATTCCGGGTCATTTTTATCGCAACGTGGCGGAGAAGACCCTCCCAGGAGAGCCCGAGACCCTCACGTAAAGGAACAAATTTTGCAAGATATTGTTGACGACCCTTCAAACAGCATAAGAAAGCTCGCGACACAAAACAATGTTACAAAATGGATTATACATAAAACTTTAACCGAACTGTGGCTTCACCGCACCACGTCGAAAAATTACACGTATGGCTCAGGATGGTTATCCAGCAAGACTTCAATACTCCAACTGGTTGATAGAGCAACAAAATCTAAATCTAAATTTCTCTAACCAGTGGCGTAACTAATAGCATATGCCCCCCCCCCCCGCGCAGATTTTTTTTTGGGCCTCATTATTTTGCATCCGCTTGATCTTTCGTGTTTATCCATTTTCATCAAGGGACTTGAGGGCATTCCTGGATTAACTGCGTCTCCCCCCCCCCCGCACCGCAGAGTTTGCTGGGTGGTTATTTTCGCCACTGCCTCTAACCCTATTATAGGAAAAATACCTGTCACAAAATATACAACTGGCCGAAATTTCAGACTCATACCTGAAAAACTCGGATCAGCTGGTCAGCATACTTCAAGTTAAAACTTAAAAAAAAAAATGATATTCTTGCTAGTCTGGACATCAAAATCCTGTATTCAAACATACCATGTGACGAAGAAGAGATTGCTATGAACGAGGAGTTCCCACATCATTTCATCGACCTATCCGGACACCATCTCAAAAACACATATTTTTTCTATTGCTCCTATGGGATCTTCGCTATCACAAGTTATCGCAAATCCCTTTACGAAATATTTCAAAATGGAAACCCTGCAAGGAACCAAAACAAAACCATTTCTTTGGAAACATTACGTGGATGACATCTTCATTACTTGGTCACACGAATGACCTAACCTAGATATATTTTTAGAGGAACCAAACAGCTTTGATCACCGCATACAATTCATATTAAAGGTCGAAGTCAACAAACAGCTACCTTTCCTTGACTTTCTAATCACCAGAAAAAATGACCTAAACGCCGATTATACGGTTTAAAGCAAAACCCACACATTCACACAAACCGATTTCTGAATGCTGAATCTCACCACCATCCATCACAGTTACAATCAGTTACTAACACACTGATCTCCAGATCTTTGCGACTTACCAGACTCGCGAACCGCCAAAAAGAAATGTTGAGTTCTCAACAGCTCTAAAACAAAACAACTACAACAAACACAATATCAAAAAGGCCGTAAAACAGAACACAAATGCAGTAGCGGAAAGAGAGACGGAGATAATAAATCCAAACCAAAAACCACAATACCATACATAAAAGGTATAACAGATGTTGAAAAAATTTTGAGGAAGCATGTCATATGCAAAATTTACAAGCCATAAACAACAATACACAAATTATTCGGCAATTCCAAATACAAAATTTCATTGGAAAACCAGGGAGTGTACAGCATCCCATGTAAAGACTGTGAAAAACAATACATCAGGCCAAATATACAGAATAATCTCTACCAGTGTCCAAGAACATAGAAATAGCATAAAGAAATAGCAAACTACATCAGCTTTATTCCAATATCATCAGGAGACACAGTATAAATTTCTCGGAAATCAAACAGATTGCACCAATAAAGCACTATAGAACGTGCATCATCAGAGAAGCTCTTGAAATAGAAGACACTAAAAACCTTAACAAGAAAGGTGATATACAAAACATGTCAAGTACATAGAAAAACCCAATGAAAACACAACCAAAAATAACACTCCAGAGAAATAGGACACCGAGTCAAGAGGAGGCGCAGATCCAGGGAAGCAAAGAAACTAACCAGGTAGAACCAAGGTATAACCTGCGCAAGCGCCAAACTATAAAAAGGCAGACAGAGGACTAGCACAAAGTCAGAGAAAAGCATCACTTGAAAATTATACCCGAGATGTTGGCGAACGTCTGAAAGATTTTTCTACTGTGAACGGATTGAAAACCGGAAAAACACCAGTGCACACACACACATATATATTTCTGTAATTATTAATCACTAGCTTTTGTCTGCAGCTCTATCCACGGGAAAACTAAAAAATAAAAAATTTTCAAAAGCTGCCCATTTCATTCTTGACAACCTCCTCTTCATGTGTGTAAAGTTTCATCTAAATTGGTTCAGATATTTCGAAAATTAGCCCATACATGCAGATAGGCAGATGGAAAAATGCAGCCTTTATCACAATATCAACTTTACGTTTGTAAAGTTTTATCGAAATCAGTTCAACCGTTTCGAAGATCAGCTCGTGCAGACAGATAGACATAGAGAAAAAAGGAACCTATTTCAATCCTGACAACTTCCTCTTCATGTCTACAAAGCTTCATCGAAATAAGTTCAGTCTTTTTGAAAATTTGAAAACAGGTATCAGGAAAGCAGCCTTTATCAGTCCTAATAACCTCCCCTTCTTTTCTGTAAAGTGTCACGGAAATCGATCTACCCGTTTCGAAGACTACCCTGTACAGACAGACAAAATAGTGGCCTATATCACTCTTGACAACTTCCTCTTTAAATGTGTAAAATATCATCAAAATCAGCTCAGACGTTTCCGAGATTAGCCCGTGCAGACCGACAGTAAAAAAAAAGTAACCTCCTCTTCATGTCCGTAAAGTTTCATCGAAATCGGTTCAACCCTTTCAAAGATAAACTCGCACAGACAGAAAGCCAAACAGGCAGATGCTTCAATGTTTTTTATTTTTGTAGATGAATACATCAGTAAATATAACTTAATCTAACTTGATTCGGTTTATAGTGTATCATAAAAAAATTTCCTTTTAGGTGGAACCGATGTTAGTAAATGTTGTTCTTGCCTCCTGATTTCTCTTCAAGGCCAAGTAGCAGGCAAACAAATAGTAGCTCAAATAACAAATACCGGTAGTGACTTGCACCAAAATCACTTTGACATTGCTATGCCAGGAGGTGGTGTGGGTCAGTTCGGTGACGGGTGTATGCGTCAATGGAATGCTCCACCTGGAGGATGGGGAAGTCAAGAAGGCGGAGTTGCATCAGAAGCCGTAAGTCTAATTAATAATAATTAATAATAATTTTATTACCACTAAATAAGAAAGTTACTATAATTTTCTACATCCATGTATTTTTTAAATCCATAAGCTACAAGCAGCTTGTCTGGATGTCAAATAACAAACGCTTACTTTCTAATACACTGTCACAAAATAAATTAATTAAAATTCAAGTCAAATTAAAATTAATTAGATAAATTAAACTTACACCTATTTAAAGAGAAAACATCACATACATACATATCAATCATATTCAAAAATATTAACACAAAAAAACAATACCTAAAATCATCTCCATTTCCAATACTAATTTAATAATGGCACTGCATTAACAATCTGATGTTGGTTTGCTTTTATCCACGTAGATATTTTCAAATAAAAAGAATATACATTTACAATAGATTTTATTTCTAAAGGTAACAAATTAAATAATTTTGGACCGATATACATAATATGCCTCTGCGAAGCCGTGTATAATGCCACAGGAAAGGTAATTGTGAACAGACCTGGTATGAACATTGTGCATAATCGGACTTTTATATTCATCACACTTCTTCGTAAATTTTAAAACATTTTTAAAATACAATTGTCTGATAGTTAAAAGGTCAGCTTGTTCAAATAACAAGCCTGATGGAAACCGCCTTGATTTATTTAAGAATATTTTTATTATATACTTTTGAGTAACAGTCAACGGGTAAAGGATGCTACCACATGCACTGCCCCAAACATTCAAACCATATGCGAGGACTGACTCAATTAAAGCCTGGTAAGTCATTCGCAATAGTTTCAAAGACAGGAATTCTTTCAGTTGGTAGAACTTGTATATAGTCTTTCGAAGTTTTTTAGTGATATAGTTTACGTGACCATCATATCTGAGATTCCGGTCAATGCACACCCCCAAGTATTTAACCTTGTCCGCCGCTGCCACAGACTCAATACATCCGCACTGTTTCTCACCCATAAGACATTCATAATTATGTACTAAAAGATTAGGATATACAGTATTAACTTTATTATTCACAGAAAAGGTCATGTGGACAGTTTTACTGACATTAATAGTCAGAAAATTCTGATCCATCCACAATCGTATCCTCGAAAAGTAATCTTCTGCTCTCTGAAATGTCTCCTGCCAAGATTTACCTTTAATTAAAATAACTGTATCATCGGTATAAAAAATACATTCACTATTTTCACTTGGAAGAACAGTAAAAAGATCATTTATATATAAAGAGAACAGGACAGGGCCCAATACTGTACCCTGCGGTATCCCAAACTCCACATTATCTGTTTTACTTAGTGTTTCATTTATTCTCACTTTCTGTGTTCGATTAGTTATATATGACTCAAACAAGTCATACAAGATACCTCGAATGCCAATACTTTCAAGTTTACTCAGTAATTTTTGGTGCGCTACAGTGTCAAATGCACGAGCCAAATCAACAAATATCCCCAGTGTCTTGAATTTTGTATTAAACCCACGAATTATATAATCCGTTACATGCACTATTGCATCCTCCGTGCCTACTCACGACTGAAATCCATACTGAGAAAGAGACAAAATTTTATTTTCTTTCAAAAAATCATCCAATCTGAGTTTAATGCACTTCTCAAAAAGGCGGATTGAACTAGTCATCGTAATAGGTCGATAGTTTTCCTTATTTAATTTATCCCCCGATTTATAAATTGGAACGATAACCGTGTTCTTTAAAATGGAAGGATATCTTCCTTTTTCAAATATCAAATTTATTAAATGTAAAAGAGGCTTTATAAGGCAAATATGATTATCTTTCAATATTTTAGGATAGATATTGTGATTACCAGCCGCCGCTTTAGTGTTTAAAGAATTTATTACGGTAATTAGCTCACTCTCAGTTATAGGATGCAAAAACATGGAATTTGAAATTCGTTTACTAAAGAAATTGTAATTGTTTGTTTTGATCTTTTCCGCCAAGTCCTTGACCACACCTCCAAAATAATCCAAAAAATATTAGCAATTCGCAGGCTATCACAAACAAGTTTCTATTTAACTCTCATTATACTACTGAATATTTTTTTTTCTCTGAGTAACTTTAAAGATAGAAGAAATTGACCGACTAGTTTGTTTACACAAAGAGTTAAAAAATAGCAATTTTGTATAAAATGGAAAGTTCACGTCAAGGTTTCGTTGAATAATTTAGGATTTGAGTAAAGGTCTATCTCAACAACAATGCCTAGAATTACTTCGTTTAACTTTTGGTAATAAAGCACCATCAGGAAAGACTGTTTAAAATGGTTGTGAAGAATTTCGCCGTTGTCGTGCATCCATTTGTAATTAATTTTGTAGAGATCGATCGAAATCGATTGTTGTTCCAAAAAACATCGAAGCTGTGCATAGTATGATTGAAAAAGATCGCCATTTGACTTATCGTGAAATAATGGCATCCTTGAGCATATACAAAAATGTAATAAATTCGATTTTGCATTTAGCTTTGAAATAATCTTTAATCTTTTCCCGATAAATTCCGCACACTTTAGCCAACGCTCAAAAAGAGTCGCATTATTTCGTGTAAGGAATGTCAAAAAAAATCGACCGAAGAACTGTAAAATGCGTATTTAATATTATAGGAAGTGATGCAACTTGGATATATTTGTACAATTCGAAAACCTAGCAACAATTAGTCACAAAAATATGTGGATATTTCTTATGAATCGAATTATACAAAAGTTTTTTGTTCATGGAGTACTCCTATGAAAGTTATGTTTCTTTAGTTATACTAGACATGTTACAACCATTCTTTTAGTGTATCGAAGGGCAGTTAACGCTGAATAGTATATAACAATATGTTTGCCAGAAGGCATCGGCAAAATCAAGGAAAACAATGGAAACGTCACTATTCTTCATCATGATAATGTTAGCTCTCCCACAGAACGATTTAAACATTGAATCAATTTCTCATTGTTCATATTTACCTGACTTATCACAGAAGGTTTCCCAATGTCAAATAAAAAATGTGTGGTTAGGGATTTTTATCATTTTAGGCTGAAAGAAATATTTAGGGAAATGATTTGGAAGTATATAAATCTCGAATAGTCCAAGTCATAGGTAAATATAGTGACGTAAATTCCGAGATGGATGAAACCTATCCAGGGGTGTTGGTGGCAATGTAACTAACCCTATATAAAATGTAACAACAAAAAATAGGTTGAGGCCAAGAGGGAGGGAGTCACAGTTGACTAAAACAGGTTTTTTAAATCTATAAGCCAAGAAACACATTTAGGAAAAAAACGTTTTAGATAAAAGTTTTAGAGATTTTAAAAACTTACAAGTTGAGGTTTTTTGCAATCATTTTTTTAATTTGTTATTGCAAAAAGGTCAAAAAAATCCTCAAAATCGGCCATTTTTTGCTATCAATTATTTGTTTTTTCTTTCTGAACATGATATTTAGCTACCTTACTAGATCTTCATGTTCCCATGAAAAAATCTAAATTTACCAAGAATAATTTTCCTTGGAAAACTCAGAATATTAAAAATTCGATTAAGTAAATTTAAAAGAACAAAGAATGGTGGGCACTGCGAATATTATAAATCTCTTGGCAACCTCACCACCTTAATTATTCGTAACGAAAAAAAAAAGCTTATTTGAATTCATCACAAAACACAAAGAAGCGGAATAAGGAGTCCTTTCTTAACCGAAATTAACATTAAATATAATATAATAAAATTTACCTGCAAACTCTGGAAAGGAGCATTTTTTTTAATGATACAAACTATGAAATGTTATTTTTCCCATAGCTCTTTTGAACGCAATATTTATAAAATATACGTTTAATGTTGAAAAACAATGGTAATAGTAATCATATAAAATTTAAGCAAGTACTAAAAAAATAATAATCCTTAAAAAATGCAGAAAAAAAATTATTAAATCATTTATTATCTAAGACCATAACAGGTAAATGCTCAAATAGCGCAGTGAACAAGAAATTCATCCGTAAATTAAAAAAAAAAAACATCAAATAACAATATACTAATATAAAGGGTGTTTTTTTTATAGAGGTATAGAACTTTTAAATGGAATAAAATAAAGATGAATTTTTTTAATTGACATGAAATTTACTTTATTCGAAAAATAACCTTCTGGCATTATAATTTAAATATGACTTCTGGCATATGACCGCCACGGCTGGCTCGGACGTAGTCTAATCTGGAGGTCCAATTTTCGATGACTTTTTCCAACATTTGTGGCCGTATATCGGCAATAACGCGGCGAATGTTTTCCTCCAAGTGATCAATCGTTTCGGGCTTATCGGCGTAGACTAGCGACTTCACATATCCCCACAGAAAATAGTCTAGCGGCGTTAAGTCGCACGATCTTGGAGGCCAATTCTCGGGTCCGAAACGTGAAACTATGCGGTTACCAAACGTTTCCTTCAATAAATCAATTGTGGCACGAGCTGTGTGACATGTTGCGCCGTCCTGTTGAAACCACAGCTCCTGCACATCATGGTTGTTCAATTGATGAACGAAAAAGTCAGTAATCATGGTTCTATAGCGGTCACCATTGACTGTAACGTTCTGACCAGCATCGTTTTTAAAGAAGTACGGACCAATGATTCTACCAGCCCATAAAGCACACCAAACAGTCAGTTTTTCTGGAAGTAACGGTGTCTCAACATATACTTGAGAACTATCATCACTTCAAATACGTTAGTTTTCTTTGTTGACGTATCCATTCAAACAAAAGTGAGCTTCATCGCTAAACAAAATTCGCTTATGAAAATCGGGATCAACGGTAATCTTGTTTTGGGCCCATTCACCGAATCTACGCCTTGCTAGGTGATCGTGTGGCTTCAATGCTTGCACGAGTTAGATTTTGTAAGCACGCAAACCAAGATCTTTCCTCAAAATCTTCCATAAAGTGAATGCACACATATCCAATTCCTGTGCACGATGGCGGATAGACTGATTCGGGTCTTCCTCTACGCTACGCTCTACAGCAGCAATGACTTCTTCTGTACGCACTGTACGACGTCTCTGTGAATGCGTATTATCATTTAGAGTAAACGTGGTGCGAAAACGTTCCATAGTTAATCGAATTAATTGCTCTGATGGACGATTATGTTGACCGCAAAATGGACGTAGTGCGCGATAAGTATTTCGAACAGAACCATGACTTTCAAAATAAATTTGCACAATTTGAAAGCGTTGTTCAGGCGTCAGTCTATTCATGTTGAAATGCCAAACCAAACTAAATATAAATCACTTGACAGCTGACAAAATGGCGGCCAGTTAAAAAAGTGTTGCCAACTTAAAGTTCTATACCTCTATAAAAAACACCCTTTACTTTATAATGTTGGGTAAAATATAAACCCAACTTGTTACAATTTAAATTAAAAAAAAAAGCGCGCGCCTTTTGTTATTTATAGAACACAATGATTGAGGCATTTGTAAAACGTTAAGTGGGATTTTTCGCTCAGCGTTGATTGAAACTCCATAGAAGATATTGTGCCACATCCAAAGTGGCCTTGAAAAGTCAGTACGTACGACAGCTCACTTTTCGCGTAATCCCAAGTCATAGATCTAGTCATATCTATTCAAAGTCTTTTTTCATTGTCGTGGAGAGCGCCATTTCATTTTTAAAAATGAGAAAAACTAGCCGTGTTGGTTGCCTCAAAACACAGGTTCATAAACTATTAGATAATATATTGATAGAGTATTCAAGCTGTCCAAAGTCAACGGGAACAAAAACTGACGATTGTGAGCCTCTTTTATAACAATAAGCCAAACTAAGCTGAATATGAATAAGAAAAGCACTTAAATCCAAAACATGACAAAATGACCTTAAAATAAATAAAAAAAACCTTCTTCTTCTTCTTCTACCTTCTATAATAGGTCCCTGACCTGTTCCTTCTTCGATTTTCCTCATTCTGGACTTAAATTATCGCTCCACCTTTTCCGTGGTTGACCTCTACTGCTGGTACCACTAGGCGATTTATCTCGTGCGATCCTTACCAGTTTATCCTCTGTCATTCGGCTTATGTGTTTGTTCCATTACGTCTTACGTTGTAGGACCCACTCATTAATGCAGTCTGTGTTGCATGATTGGCTGATGTTATCGCTTCTTTCTCTGTCAAGTAGCGTTTTTCCTGTTATTCGTCGAAGTATTCTCATTTCTGTAGTCTCCAATAGTTGTTTCGTTTTTGGCGTCTCTGGCCGTGTTTCTGAGGTGCATGTCATAATAGGTCTAATTGTGGTTTTGTAGATCCGAACCTTTGTTTCTTGTTGTAAGTGTTTGTTTCGCCAGATCACATCGTTGAGGCAACCCGCCACTTTGTTTGCTTTGGCCACCTGCCCTCTTACTTCATCTTCGATGTTGCCATAACTAGTTATGCCGATTCCTAGATATTTGAAACTCATTTCTTGTTGTATTATTCGACCGTCTAGTTCTAGTTTGCATCGGAGGGGTTTTTTTGAGGTTGTCATACATTTAGTTTTTTCGGCTGAGATAATCATATTATATTTTCTTCCCGTAAGATTAAAGGTATTTAACAATCTCTGGAGGTCGTCTTCATTTTCGGTACATATCACAGCTTCGTCAGCGTAACAGGGAATTTTTATTTCTATATCACCGATTTTATATCCTCTACCAAGTCACACCTCCTTTATTATTTCGTCCATTATCATGTTAAACAACAAAGGACTAAGCGAATCTCCCTGTCTAATACCGCTGTTGACTGGTATGGGTGTTAATAATTTACCGTTGGTGCGAATCTGAACTTTATTGTTTGCGTATAAGTTTTCGATGGTCTGAATTATATTGATAGGAATATTTCTCTTATATAACAGGTGGATTACGTCATCTAGCTTTATGCGATCGAATGCTTTTGTTAGATCTATAAAGCATAAAAATGTTGGTTTATTGTATTTTATAGATTTTTCGACTATCTGTCGTAGAATAAATACTGCATCCACGCAGGACCTTCCTGATCTAAATCCCTGCTGTTCATCTTTCAGTGTTGTAACCGAATTAATTTTATTTTTCATTACTTTCGTAACGAGTTTCAGAGTTGTGTTCAGTAGATTAATACCCCTGTAGTTCCCTGGTTCTTGTTTGTCACCTTTCTTAAACATAAGCATTATTGTGCTGGTTCTCCACCTATCTGGTACTTTGCATTGTGTCAGGATTTTTCGAATGAAGCTTGTGAGTTCCTGTGTTAGTCGCTGTCCTCCGTATTTCAACAATTCGTTATGAATTCCATCTTGTCCGGGAGAATTTCTATTTTTTAAGGATTTTATAGCTTTCTCTACTTCTTGAATGGTGACTTCCACATTATTCCTTATTGCTGGTATGTTGTTTTTTCCAATGTTAGCATCTCCCTCAAATAATTTTGTTATGTAGTTTATCCATTTCTCCTCTGATATTTTGTTTGTTTCGGAGAGTTCAGATATTTCTTTGCGCTGTTGTCTTATCAGTGATATAAGGAAATTATGCCACATTTTAAATAAATACTCATCGTTAAAAGGGCGTTTTTTTCCCACAATGAGAAAGCTTAAAGGATTTCGTGGTAAGCCAAAACAAAAATAAATCGAGAAATGTGGAATGTCACTTTACTCGCTCCCTTTGCGAAATATCTGTTAATCGAGTATCTACCTGTTAGGAGTATTGAGAGGGTGTACAATCACAATGAGATTGAGCGCATACTTTTACAACGGTACGGTGTCACTCAGATAGTAAAACACATACTAACTATTAGGAACGAAGAAAGCTTATTTAATGAAGTCCAAAACTGATAAAAAATGCTCGATAGCAACCCAGTTTTATAATACTTTTATCTCAAGTTAATCAATTTTTAAAAAACTTGGCGACACGGTAATTTAACTGAAAATAAATAATAATAGCTGAACTTACTCAATATACATTAATATGTAGGAGTTCAATAAATTTAAGTATTTACTGTAATTTTATTGTTGGTTTTAGGAGTGCTCTCAGCTGCCAGAAGTATTGCAGCCTGGCTGTAAATGGAGATTTGAATGGTTTAAAGGAGCTGATAACCCTGGTGTAACGTTTTATGAGATTGAGTGCCCTCAAGAAATTCTCAGTAGGAGTGGTTGTAAATAATTTTTTGAATAAATTTTCAAATTAATGTTTTGTTTCACTCTTCATTATTTATTTAGAATAATAGCTATTTTTCGAGAATGGGCTGTAAAGTTTCCGATCGTCCGATAATTATTCAGTAATACTTTGGTATTTTAAAGAGCCATTCTGTGTCCTTCTTATGCTGCCGTTAAAAATTTTTTTTTAAATTTGAGGTGTCCTAGAATGAAAAAAAAACACAGTACAAACTGCTATAAATTATTTCGATAAATATTTCGATTAAATGAAATCTAAAATTCAATGTTTTTTTTTCGAGAATAATTCTACACTTGTCCCTTCTTCCAGGTTATCAAACACGATCTGGTCTTGGTTTTTCACAATTTTTCTTCAGTTTTTTGTGTTCATTTTTTGCACCAAGTAGTTCAAATTTTGTTACAATCACAAATTCCACGCTAATAGAAGCTTGTGTATACCGGGTGTCAACGAATCTATTAGACAAGTCATAATTTCTAGAGTATTATGTGTATCAAAATGAGAATTGGTACAGGTAAATATTATGTGAAGAGGAGAGTTTTCGCATATTTTCCACGTTCCGGTCACTTCCGGTTTTACCGGAAATGGCCCCGGTTTTGAATTCTTAAATAGAACACCCTGTATATTTTAACATCTTTGGGTTTCTGAGACAATTCTAGATCAGAATGTGACATTTTAAAAACTTTTTACGTCTACTTCATTTTTTAGAGCTATTTTTAAAATTACATCTAAGTGGCCATGATCGGAGGCAAACTAATCTAACGGCCTTAGATGATGTCAAAAAAATACAATCGCAAGTTTTAGTGACTAGTATGAAAGACAGGAATTGGATTAAAAACTTAACAAAATTAACAAAAAACTAACAAAATAAACTAATAACTTAGACGACGCACTTAAAATATTTGAAAGTACAGTAGCTGAATTTGTTAAAAAGTTTAGTGTAGTAAATGTTCAAAGTGCATTCCTTCTTTTTCACGACACATTTCAGCTCGTTCAATTGTTTCTCTCAACGCGTTTTGTAGCATTTGGGGCGTTATACTTCTAAATGCCCGTAAAATTCTTTCTTCTAATATTTCAAGAGTAGCTGGGGCTGCTCCATAGTAAACTCTTTCTTTAACATATCCCCAGACAAAGAAATCGAGCACAGTAAGATCCGGTGAGCGGGCTGGCCACCGTACCGGACCATTGGTTGCAATAATTCGATTATTAAAATGCTCTATTAAATAATTAAGAACTTCTCTAGTATTGTGAGGCGGTGCTCAATCTTGTTGAAAGTAAATTCGCCGTAAAACTGCTAAAGGTATATCATTGAGATGATTTTCGATTTCATTTCGAAGAAAACCTAAGTATCTAACCCCTGTTAACTGACCTTGAAACAATATTGGCCCACTTATTCTGTTTCCAACGATACCAGCCCAGACATTGACGCCAAATCTTTCTTGAAAATTGCCCTCTCTCATTTCATGTTGATTTTGTTGGGCCCAGTACCGAGTATTTTGCTTATTGAACATACCATTATTTGTAAATCGGGATTCGTCGGAAAATAGAATAAAATCGATAAAATTTGGGTTAACTCTATGATTTTGAAGCAGCCAATCACAAAACACAACCCGTCTATCGCCATCCTCAGTATACAAATGTTGATGTAACTGATATTTAAATGCTCGATATCCATGCTTTTTCAATATTTTTCTTGCTGATTCATAACTTATCTGCAGTTCTTGACTAATTTTTCTTAACGAAACTGTTTTATCAACCTCAACCATAGCAAGTACGTTAATCTTAGTCTCTTTATGTATGATAAACCTCTGTTTCGCCTCTTGATTTCAAATTTGCCTAAAACGAGTCTCGACATACGGAAAATACTGATGGGCTGGATGTTGCCGATTCGGATATCTATGAGCATACAACTCGGCAGCATTCGTTGAATTTCTATGACACTCTCCAAATATTAATAACATATCTACTTTTTCACTTTGAGTATACATTATTTTAACGAAAATTTAAACTAAACTTAACGAAAATTAAGAAACTTTTACGTATGTTCTTAGAGCGTATGTCACTGTCATTATCTACTTAAGTGAATATTTTGTTTTCCAAAGAAGACTTGATAAAAACAGTTGCAAATTATTATGCATCATGGCTGTCCATAGCGCACTTGTCATAAGTAAATAAATTATCCAGTATTTTGCTTAATAATATTTAATTTCTGTTCTTATGTCTAATCCAATCGCAAATAAATTAGTACCGTTAGATTCGTCAAAGAATGTTTTTTTTCGAAAAGTAGTTGTCAAAAAGGGGTCGCTATTTGAAAATTAATAGTTAGAAATGAAAACGTAATTTTATCAACTTGTCTTATTCCTGTCTTTCATACTAGTAACTAAAACTTTGCAATTGTATTTTTTTGACATCACCTAAAGCCCTTAGATTAGTTTGCGTCCGATCATGGCCACCTAGATGCAATTTTAAAAGTGGCTCTAAAAAAATGAAGTAGACGTAAGAAGTTTTTAAAATGTCACATTCTGATCTAGAATTGTCTCAGAAATCCAAAAATATTAAAATATACAGGGTGTTCCATTTAAAAATTCAAAACCGGGGCCATTTCCGGTGAAACCGGAAGTGGCCGGAAAGTGGAAAATATGCGAAAACTCTCCTCTTCACATAACATTTGCCTGTACCAATTCTCATTTTGATACACATAATACTCTAGAAATTATGACTTGTCTAATTGATTCGTTGACACCCGGTATAAAGGGTCATAAATTTCCAATTTTAAACGGAAAACCAAGAAAAACGACCATATTGTAATACAATTTCTATGAAACGCACATCTATTTTTTAACCGACTTCTAAAAGAAGGAGGTTTTCAATTCGTCGACTATGTATTTTTCTATGTATGTATACCGATTATTCCGGAACAGCGGCACCGATTTGAATGAAATTTTTACGTTATATTCAGAAAGTTGCCGCGGTGGTGCCATATTTCTTTGGATGAAATTTGTGCAGTAAAATCAAGATGGCACTGACAATATGGCGGCCAAAAAATTAATTTTGTCCGATTTTCCTTAAATTGGTATGCGGGAATTCTCGATATCGTAAACAACGAATCTGAAATTATTTTTTTAAAATTCAATATGGCGGATTTAATATGGCGGACAAAATAATTTAATTTTGTCCTATTTTCTCCAAAACTGGTACGGGGGAGTTCTTGGGGTCGCACTAAACGACTGTAAAATATTTTTAAACAATTCAATATGGCGTATTTAATATGGGGGACGAAGAAAATCAATTTTGTCCGATTTTTTCAAAATTGATATGGAAGAGTTTTTGAGATCGCATATTCCGGAGCTGAAATTATTTTAAAAAATTCAATATTCCAGTTATACTGGAAGTAGATGTCAACTTTCTTATTTTAAATGAAATACCTATTTTATTGCATTTTTGATTTTTACCGAAAATTCTAGACATATTTCATATATAATGTTCTATATTTAAGTTTCACCGTTTTGGACATATTTAAATTTTTATGTCAAAAATGACGTTTGCGGATTAAAACTTAACTATAAATTTTTCCTATAAGGAAGTCTTTATTATTTAATTTAGGTTAGTTCTCCTGTAGGCGAAGATCGACTTTAGTAATCTTTTTATGATATTTTGAAAATTATTAGTAAATAGTGGTCAAAAACGAAGAATGAGAATTATATTTAATAAATCGTCAAAAGTCAATTTTTTCAAATAGAAAGCACCTATTTTTATAATTTTATCATATTAAGCATTAAAATTAGGGGTAATTTTGTATAAGGTTGTCTATTCCAAAAATTTGTAGTTTTCAAAATATTGGCAATTCAACATTTTTCTATTGTAAAAATGCTAAACGGCTTTTAAGTTTTGTTATTAGTTGGCCATGACAGCGAGGCGTGGTGAAAGTAAAATAATCGAACTTTACAGAATTGCCATTATTTTTTGCCATTTGACATTCATTAATAATAATCATGCTGGGGCGATTAAATTACATGCACGAAAATTATGTAAACTTATTTATTATTTATGGAGAATATGATAGAGTTAGCTCAAGAACATGCGATACATTTACGATTCGATATCCGAAGAAAAAGAATCCGACACTACCAACTGTTAAAAAGATTATAAAAAACTTCAAGAACTTTGGATCTATAAAAGGTAAAAGAAATAGAAGTTAACCAGTTGTTAATAAAATAAAGTTACAAAAATTATTTGAGTAAAGGTTCAAATTGACGCCCTTGAACTTTCAAACATTTTTCGCACCGAAGCAGGAACACTTCTCTCTCTCTTCATGAGTGAATCTTCTTATTGACTGAAGATTAAGGTCTTCAAATCTTATTCTGATGCGCTGCATGCAATCTTCCGCAGTGTTTAATGCGTTGTCGTATACTTAATTTTTGATTTTCCCCCAAATAAAAAAATCAAGCACTGTTAGATCGGGTTCTTGTCTATCTATTGATCATAAAACCAGTTTTGCAGATAATTTTTAACTAAATGACTATTATGTTGAGCCACCTAATCATGTTGACAGAGTATATTTCTATGATCAGGTAGCGGCAAATTATCTAAATAGTTCAGTTCAGATGTCGAAATAGCGCTCACCTATAAGTTAAAAAACTTACTTACCATTCAGATTATTTTGGTAGAATTCTAGGGCGACAACGCCGTCATTTCTTAAAGCATAATACAAGTTAAACTGCCAAAATTTTTGAAAATTTAATTTTTTAAATGGATGTACGCTTGAGTCGCTCCAATAGTGGAAATTGCGTCGATTAAATAATCCATTTTTATTAATTTGGCTTCGTCCGACCAACTAATATTATCAAAAAAACTTGCATTTTCTTGTGACTATTTTTTTTTGCTTTAATGGATCCACAGTTCTTGAAGTTTTCTATAATCCTTTTGATAGTTGGTGGTGTTGGTTTCTGCTTCTGTGGATATCAGATCGCGAATGTATCGCATGTTTTTGAAATAACTCTATTCCATTCTCCATATATAGTAAATAAGTTTAAATAATCCTCATGCATGTAATTTAATCACCCCGAAATGATTATTATTCATGAATGTCAAATGGCAAGAAATAGTGACAATTCTTTAAGGTCCGATTGTTTTATTTTCGCCACGCGTCGCCTTCATGGCCAACTAATAACAAGACTTAAAAGTCGTATAGCATTTTTACAATAGAAAAATGTTGAATTGCCAATATTTTGAAAACTACAAATGTTTAGACTAGATAATCTTAAACAAAGTTACTCTTATTTTTATTGATAAATATGATAAAATTATAAAAATAGGTGCTTTGTATTTGAAAAAATTGACTTTTGACGATTTTAAAAATATAATTTTTATTCTTATTTTTTGACCACTTTGTACTAATAACTTTTCAAATATCATAAAAAGACTACTAAAGTCGATCTTCGTCCACAATAGAACTAACCCAAATTAAATAATACTTTCTTACAGGAAAAATTTGTAGTTAAGTTTTGAGCAGCAAACGTAATTTTTGACCTAAAAATTTAAATATATCCGAAACGGTGAGACTTAGATATAGAACATTATACATGAAATATGTCTAGAATTTTAGGTAAAAACCAATAATGCGTTAATATATAGGACGTTTTACTTAAAATAAGCGTGTAGACATCTACTTCCGGTATAACCGGAAGTGACGCCATCTTGAAAATATTTTAGCTGGTTGTATACTATCAAAGTTTCAGATTTTTTATAATTATAGTTTTTTCACAATCGATCGATAAATTTCCCGGAGTATCACCCTGTATACTCGTCGATATTTGGTTTCACAATACATTCGCAAATTATTGTGAGAAAAATGTGAATAAGATCTGGCCTTGTTAGATCCGGTTCAATTCATAGTTGACTAAAGCACAGCTTTTTTCGAGTCACCCTGTATAACAGACGTGGATCCAAGAGAGGGGGGCAGTAAGGGCGATAGCTCCCCCAAGAGTCTTGAGTTCAGGAAAAGAGACCCAATTCTGCCTCTTATACTAGGAATGTGTATGCTGCTCGCGTCCTTCCCCCTGTTTTATCTTGCGATCGCCGCACCCCAAGCGTTTTGAATTCAGAAAAATAGACCCGACCCTGGCTTTTACACTAGAAATAGAAATGTTGCTTTCGCTTACTCTACTGTACTTTTGTGATATCACCGCACAAAAAGAGAGGTTGGATCTGCCCCTCCTGTATTGGAAAAAATTCGTACCAAGAAAATAAAGGCGTTAATTAATTCATTCCAGACTTTCTCTCCTCATTGTAAGCTTACCGCAATAGCTAATAACTTCCAGGATATACTCTGTTCAACGATCAAATTTTAGGCGTCATCTATAGTCCAAATATATCGATTTAAAAATCAGCAGAGAAAAATGTTATAGAAACCCTTCAAAATCGCAACGCGGTCATGAATATTACCAATAGATGGCGAAATGAGTACAACGTATTTGTAAAAAATCTGTCTTCAATAAGACATATGTAGAAGTATCATTACTATTATAGAGTTTTCATTCATATAATAATAATAGATATATTTTTATAACCGAACAGGTCTCACGCAGCACTTGTTAATATTTACAATTTTTGATCCAATTTTATTGTTAGTCAGTCATTTTAAATTTAAAGTGACGTGCAAAGAGATTCATTTCGGTGCTGAAATGAGTCGCAGTACGTAACGATGAGCTGGAAAGACGTTTTAAGGTTTTTCAAAAGCACACTGGGCATATATATATATATATATATATATATATATATATATATATATATATATATATATATATATATAATAAGATAGAATAAAATATTGGCGAAGCGGACGTGAAAATTTATCAATCTACATGATTCTCGTATTAAAAAATACGGAGCACTCCAAAATATGGAAAAACTCCGGATCCGACAGATGACGACAGCGCTGTTTCGTCCTAATATAGGACTCGTCAGGCCACCGCAGTCGATACAAACCATCATCTCGCCTTTGCATCGTATAAAGCTGAATTTATAATCAAAACACAGCAAATAAGACGACAAGGGCGACATCTCGATGGTCCACTTGATAATACAAGAATCACACAGATTAACAAAGTGTGTAAAAGAACCGTCATATGGTGGCGCGACGGTGAATTAAAACAGAAATATGTAAAATCGAGTACACGAAACGCGCTGCCCAAAGGCACTCGTGTACTCGATTTTACATATTTCTGTTTTAATTCACCGTTGCGCCAACATATGACGGTTCTTTTACAAACTTTGTTAATCTGTGTGGTTCTTGTATTATCAAGTGGACCATCGAGATGTCGCCTTTGTCGTCTTATTTGCTGTGTTTTGATTATAAATTCAGCTTTATACGATGCAAAGGCGAGATGATGGTTAGTACCGACTGCGGTGGCCTGACGAGTCCCATATTAGGACGAAACAGCGCTGTCGCCATCTGTCGGACCCGGAGTTTTTCCATATTTTGGAGTGCTCCGTATTTTTTAATACGAGAATCATGTAGATTGATAAATTTTCACGTCCGCTTCGCCAATATTTTATTCTATTTTATTTTAAATTACACGGACAAAAACTTATCTACATATTTATATATATATATATATATATATATATATATATATGTATATATATATATATATATATATATATATATATATATATATATATCTTCTTCTTCTTTTTCTTCTTCTAGGTAGAACCAAGTTCTGTTATCTATACAATGCCTCATCGATCCTCGTTTGAGGTCGAAATCCAGCTGTCTCTCCATCTTTTGGGGGGCCGTCCAGGCGGCCGTTTGGTGTTTGGTTTCTCTCTCATCACGGTTTTTGCTACTCTGTCATTGTCCATTCGTCCCACGTGATCTCTCCACTGCTTACGCCGGTTTCGAACCCACTTCACAACATCCCCCACTCCGCTGTCCTCGCGTATTTTTGCGTTTCTTATTCTATCTCTTAAACTTGTTCCCGTGATCATTCTCAGCGTTTTCATTTCTGTGTTTCTCATAATTTGTTTTGTCTTTGTGGTTTCGTTTCTTGTTTCTGCGCCGTAGGTCAGTATCGGTCTTACACAGACCTTGTAAATTCTTGCTTTGCTCTCAACCGTCATATGTTTATTGTTCCAGATTATGTCTCTGAGTTGGTCTGATATCATGGCCGCTTTATTGGTCTGTGTGCGTACTTCTTCCGTTACTGCCCTGTTACTTGTTATATGTGCTCCTAGGTATTTAAACTTCCCAACCTGTTCGATATGTTTGTCATCAACTATTAGTTTGCATCTTACCGGTTCTTTTCCTATTATCATTACTTTAGTTTTCTCCACAGATATCTTCATATTATACTGTTTGGCTGTTCGATTGAGATGGAAAAGCATTCTTTGTAAGTTATCCTCGCTATCTGCTGTCAAGGTAACATCGTCTGCAAAGCATATAATCTGAATGGTGTTGTGTCCCATTGGGTACCCAATATTTGTGCTTTTTACTTCATCAATGATTTCGTCCATGATTACATTGAAAAGTGTTGGACTTAGGCTATC
Source organism: Diaprepes abbreviatus (assembly GCA_034092305.1). Classification (NCBI taxonomy): domain Eukaryota; kingdom Metazoa; phylum Arthropoda; class Insecta; order Coleoptera; family Curculionidae; genus Diaprepes; species Diaprepes abbreviatus. The sequence goes on along the minus strand of JASJET010000050.1, from coordinate 15,046,554 downwards.
ACCCTGTCTTATTCCTATGGATAGTGGGATTTCCTCTGTTAGAGTGTTATTTGTTTTAATTACCATGGTGTTTTTGGAATTCAGTTTGTATATTGTGCGTATGATTGCTTCGTCTACTTCTTTTCTTCGCAGTAATTCTGTTATGTGTTCCAGTTTAACTCGATCGAACGCTTGTGAAAAGTCCACAAAACAAATGAACAGCGGTTTATCATATTCGATAGATTTTTCAACCAGCTGTCTGATAATAAATATACAGTCGATAGTAGAGCGGTTATTTCGGAAACCCTGCAGTTCTTCGCACGCCCCTAACGTGTCTAAGATCCGTTGTGACAGTATTTTGGTTAACAATTTGGCTGAACTATTCAATAGGCTGAGTCCCCTGTAGTTTTCGGGATGTTTCTTTGATCCTCTTTTGTGGATCGGAATTGGGATGCTTTTCCGCCATTCGTTGGGTACTGACGTTGTGCGGAGTATTTTTTGAAATAGAACAGTGAGCTTTGTGATAAGGCTGAGGCCTCCGTACTTTAGCATCTCATTCGTAATTTGGTCGGTACCCGGTGATTTTCTGTTTTTTAATTTCTTAATTGTCAGGTGCATCTCTGTTTCACTGATGTTAACATCTGTTAGTTCTGTGATTTCTTGTTGGTTTTCGTCTACGTTGTTTTCTGTAGCTGGTGCCTGGGGTAAGTCCTTATAATGGCTGACCCATTGTTGGCTGTCGATTGGACTTAGTTGAACGTATTCATTGATTGGTTTTTTTCTGTTCCTCTGCATGTTCCATATTTTCTTTTGTCCTCCATATAAGTCGTGTTCCATGTCTTTTGAATACTTTCCCAGAATATATATATATATATATATATATATATATATATATATATATATATATATATATATATATATATATATATGTATATATATATATATATATATATATATATATATATATATATATATATATATTGTCGCAATTAGCAATGCCCCTGGTGGTAAGGACATGTAGCTGGCGATCTATTTTTGACCACCGTAGTAAATGTATGGATGTTTCGTTCCGATACCGGTGGCGGACTCATCCACCGGTATCTTTCCCAGACATCCTTGTAGTTTCCACAAACTTGGACTTCTATTTAAGTCCAGTTTTGCAGGAAAGCGATGGTAGGATGTTAAGTTCCATAACATGCTCCCCTAAGGCATTTGCTTTCCGGCTTAAACTGCCGGACAGTCTAAGCCGTTAGAAAGCACAGGCCTGAAAAGGAAGTGGAACGGACATCCTCGGTGGTCTTCCAATGGGTGGGTCAGGCTTAATCAAAGCCAACGGCGGTCAAGACCCTCGTTTACCACCGTCCCTGCTCGGGCGCCATGTCGCAATTAGCAATGCCCCTGGTGGTAGGGACATGTAGCTAGCGATCTATTTTTGACCACCGTAGTAAATATATGGATGTTTCATCCCGATACCGGTTGTGGACTCATCAGTGGGATCCACCGGTATCTTTCCCAGACATCCCTGTACTTTCCACAAACTTGGACTTCTATTTAAGTCCAATTTTTGCCGGAAAGCGATGGTAGGTACAAGGAAAGTACAAGGATGTCTGGGAAAGATACCACTGGATCTCATTGATGAGTCCACCACCGGTATCAGGACGAAACATCCATACATTTACTACGGTGGTCGAAAATAGATCACTAGCTACATGTACTTCCCACCAGGGGCATTGCTAATTGCGACATGTCGCCCGAGCAGGGACGGCGGCTGACGAGAGTCTTAACCGCCGTTGGCTTTGATTAAGCCTGACCCGACCATTGGAAGACCACCCAGAATATCCTTTCCACTTCCCTTTCAGGCCTGTGCTTTCTAACGGCTTGGACTGTCCGACAGTTAAAGCCGGAAAGCAAATGCCTTAGGGGGGGCATGTTGTGGAACCTAACATCTCACCACCGCTTTCCGGCAAAACTGGACTTAAATAGAGGTCCAAGTTTGTGGAAACTACAAGGATGTCTGGGAAAGATACCGGTGGATCCCACTGATGAGTCCACCATCGGTATCGGGACGAAACATCCATACATTTACCACGGTGGTCGAAAATAGATCGCTAGCTACATGTCCTTACCACCAGAGGCATTGCTAATAGCGACAATATATATGAGGGAGAGTCAAAAAGTAAATTTCTCTAACTCCCTACCAAGGAAAAAAATGAAAATTATGTTCATTCGATTCTTTGACATTTCAACTATTTTTCTACGGAATCGCCTACGAGCGCAATACATTTTTGATATTTGTTATAGGATTTTTTCAAACCTTATTAAAAAAAAGCTTGTCCTGTTTACGAAACCATGAATGTACCTCCGGCTTGAGACGTTTATTGCTAAAGAAATGTTGATGCTTTCTTTCGCAAGCGTGAAAAGATGGTAGTCACTCTAGGCAAGTTCTGGATTTCCATTTGAAGTATTCCAATAAATTTTTTGTTTTTGCAGTAGAACGAGGATGAGCATTTTCATGCAAAAGCAAGACTTTTTCGACAACTTGCCAGGACGTTTTCGTTTCATAGTACTTCTGAGTTTTGTTAAAATTTCAGAATATCTATCTGCATTGCCTTTAATATTTTTTGCGGATAATGTCTACTACTACTATCGATCCGCTATCCTTTACCTTCATTTGATAGTATTTATTATTGTCATGATAAACAAAACCTTTTCTTGGTTCCCATTTACTGCTTCATTTGTACATCATGTTGCCTATTGGACCACCCTTCTTCGTCTTCCTCGTCGTCACACATTGTCATGGATTATCGCAAATCGATTTCGTCGAACTAGATATCGGTCGAAATTTGTTCCGAAACTTCATGAAAAAATTATCGAAAATCGTGATTTTACCATCGTATTTGTTCCGGTCTAGAGCGTCGTAAGATTTCCGCACCTAAAGGCCGTGTTATTGTAATATTGTTTGGTTATTCATGTTCAGTATCTTGAAAACTAATCAGATTTCGCGTATACTCTACTGAATTTTCGCCTGTTTGTAATAATACTAAATAATCATCGTAGAAAGAATGGAGGTTTGACTGATTGGGAGGAATCACGGTTTCTCTTGAAATCTTGGATTGTAGGCGAGGACCCACCATAACGGCCAGAGCAGGTTGAAAATTCTAGCCGCTTCACTTTTCTTCTCGCTTCGCGAGGATTTGTAGAAATTTGCGCTAAGCTCGCAAATTTGGAAAAGAAAAGTAAATTTTGTGGCCAAAGTTAAGAAAGAATTTAAGAATATTCATCTAGAAAGTGAGCTGAAGTGCTCTAAGGTTTATGTGAAGTTCTAACTATAGGAAGTAGTAAACAGTTTAGTTTTTATTCCAAGGTTTGTTTTTGTCAAATCCGCTTTTATATTGCGGTTCTGAACTAACTAACTATCTAGCGCTGTATATATCTATAACTTATATCTATCAAAACAAGAGTGTTTATCCATCTAAATAATCTTTTCTTTAAAAACTTAATTTTCTCAGAGATTACTGATCGCAGTCTACTTTCCTTTCTTGGTTAATTTATTAATGCGCTGAATTTAACGAGTGGCAAAAACCATGATTAACACGATTAAATCAAAAATAAGTAATGGTAACTAAAATAGGAAAATTATCGATTAACAATCAGCTCTTCAAAAACAGTAATGGTAATTTAGTATATCGAAAACAAGTAATAGTAACTAAGTGTTAGATTTTTACGAGCATAAGTTCACTTAGTAAACGCTTTTTACTAATTTATTAATTTACCGCTTTAAAAATATTTTTTTATTTTAGATACGACAAATGTGAATATCATTATCAGGTATGTTGAGTATGGAAACTCAAGTTATGGTATGAAAGATTTCGCGATCTTTATGTGCCGATCCCGTTCAGCCGCAAACTCTTTCAGGTGTACTCCGATCACTGGCCGAACAAAAAGAATCTGGGGGATCTTTTTATTACCGAAACCTGTAACGAAGTTACTAAATTTTTGGGCAAGTGTCTGTTGACCGGGATTTAATTTATTTATTTAACATCCGAAAAATCTGATTCTTGCGGGAAAAGACTGCTTAAAGTTTTAATATTACCGGAATATAATTAGATTTACCGCGCTATGCCGGGAAATATATTTTTCCGAGATTTTCAGAGCGTCCGACCATAGTAATCGCGCGCCGCATACAGCAGTATCGTATGAGCGATCACCGTACACCGTCACACGTCAGCGTAGTGGGAGCTCGAGCCGTTTATTTAAGTCCGAGCAGACCATTATTTCGCGGAGAACTACACGTTCTCCACCCGGGCCAACAGTCCAAACGGACTGGACTGGGTCGCCTGCTGGGCCGCGCCTTCCTGGTCTAGTAATGTAGGTGAGGCTAGGCTTGTGTGTATATGGTGTTTACCATACACTTCCTTCCTTACGTCCTACCCCTCTAATGGCCAGCATTGCCGAGGACCCTTATAAGAACGGGCAATGTTGTGTCATCCTACCGTCACTGTCGAGGACCCTTATAAGAACGGGTAGTGACGGTTCCTTTCCTAATTTCCTACCGCTATTGGTCAGCATTGTCGAGGACCCTTATAAGAACGGGCAATGTCGCTCAATCCTGCTGACGCTGTCGAGGACTCTTATAAGAACGGGCAGCGTCAGTTCCTTTCTTTCCTTCCTACCGTCACCGATACATACACGCACTGGTGCCGTAAGTTTGTTATTGTTTCCGTAATGACCAGGAATGTGTTTTACCGCCAGGTGCCCGCCAATGTCCGTTGACAAGGGCGCTAAACAACTGCCGCCCCGACGCCTATCGCCGCCTTCGCGTGTTAAGACCGTCGCCGTGTAGAGACGTCGCCTATCGCCAATCGATGCCGTGTTATTGTTACATACCGCGTATACCGCCGTCGGTCGAGTTTTAATACGAAGCGCCGTGAATCGTGAACACGGATTTTAGATACGAGGTGCGATAATTTGCGTACAAGCCGTCGTGAATAGCGTCACAACAATATAGTACGAGGTACGTGAATAGCGTCGTAAATAATGTCGCCGGGTTACCGTCTTTAGCGCAACCAGTATGAGCTACCGTAAACAGCTGTAAAACATACTCTTGCCCTCCAGACCGTTTATTTGTTTATATTATTGTCCATCTTAGATTGTAAGTTAGTTAAGGCCATGTCTTTGTATAAAAGAATGGAATACAGGACACAGGATGTTTTATAACCGTTTGTTTTCTTACCTAGTCCCATTTTTACCATTACATGTGACAATTGGCAGCCGGCAACCAGCACTAATATGCACAATTGACCCCTGGCTTGCCGTTTTTCCACTGTAACAAGCTGCCCGGTGCATAAAGTGGGCCCTCGACCACATTAAATCCCGAGGGTGGCGCCCGAGAACTGACCCCCGAGTGGATGTTTTGACCTTCAGGCAGTCAAACCGTTGATCAGTTGAGAGAGCAGGGATATCCCGAATATACGTAGATGCCGCTGACCCGGTACCCCTGCGCTGAGCATTTGACCGATGACTGTGTGCACGAGAAATATCCACTGACCGATGTTCCGCTACCGTGAACGAAGAAGAGCCGAAGAGCATGACCTTGCTTCCTCTGCTCCCCGCCTACGAAAAACGCGTCACAAACCTTACTTAAGAGTATGTAAGTGGGTACTCTTTAACATCCACTCTATATTTTAAAAAGAGGGAAATCCCAGAAACACTAATCCGAATGTTGATCTTCAGCGATATTCCGCCCTTGAGCTATCGAAGTGCGAGTTTATTCAGAGAATGTCGGAATTTTCCACGAACGAGTAAAGCTGTTATAGTCGAGCGTCCCTGACGAACGTGCCGACCCAAAATGTTCGTAGTTTATTGGCTCTTCTAGAAGTTTTGGAAGGTCTATGCTGCTGTCAGAGAAGATCGTCGTTGGCTGAAAGAGAAAGAGAATATCCAGATTCTGGTAACTTGAAGAAATGATGAAATAAACGACCGAAAAGGTGAATGCCTGTACGAGAATTAGAAATTTTTCCCAGTATAACGAAATTGAGACACAAATGCAGAATTTGAGCTATGAAAATAGCCTTATTACAAGACCCGTTTTCGCTGCCTGTCTGTATCTGAATATGATACGCGGTTATAACTCTCCCGAGAGCGGCTTCTTTCTACTTCTTTATTCCATTTTCTTACGATGACTGTCTTCTGCTGCTATGCCGTTGTCTGTTGCTCAGTTGATAGAGTTTTCGTCTTTCACGCCTAAATTCCCCCGTTTAACCAGTGCCGTCGATTACATTTTTTTGAGCATTTTTAGATGCTGTTTTTACCGAAATGTATGGATGTTCCCAGCTTATAATGGTTTTAGCCGATGAAGGTTGATATTATTTATTTAATCATTATAAATAGAGAAATGTGTATTTACAATAATCATTCAAAGCTATGCTTTTATGGTGTTAAATTAAGCAACTACCATTTAATATGGTAATTACGGATTTATAACACTCCGTAGCGACTTACTTAATAAATAATAATTAAAATATTTTATATTGTACTAAGGAATTGATCCCTGTACCGTAATTTTATCTAAAGATCCTTCTAGAAACCACTTTTAAGTTTTTTTTATTGCACTTATTTAAGTAATCGTGTTTTGTGGAAAATAATTAAAATATTATTAACATACCAGGAAGGTATAATTTAAACATAGAAATTGCAAATTTAAGATGAAAACAAACCACTTAAGAAATATTTGTCACTATAAATGAAAATCATCTAAATGATAACATTATTTATTAGGTAACTGCAAAATTAACAACGAAAAATTTTGGTGTCCAAGCAACATGATATTTTCGGCTGTTATTTCTCTCGCTTTAGGTAAATATTGCACTGTAAAGTAATATTAAGTCTTGATTATACTAGATTTTTGGGTAAATGGGACTATATAGTTTTATATGTTATCTTTTTAATAGTATATGAGATTTTTATTTGAAAATCATTCATCACATTTACTCTATGATATTTAAAATCTAAATCACAGAATCACCAAGTGATGCTTTAAATCAACTAACTCAACCCTTATCAATTCACTGGTGCATATGTACTCACATAGATCTGTTTCCATTGTTATTTATTAATGACAATTAGGATTTTTTCGCTAATTCTTCTTCATTTAAAAGAACATTAGCCATTATGAAGCTAAAAACTTGAGCATATTTGTGATTTCCTAAGGAGTTCTTTTACTAAAAGTTCTGGTATTAAACCGAAGATCTCGAGTGTGATTATATTTTAATAAGATATTTTATATTATACAAATTAAATTTAATTATTTTATTGACAAATGTATAATTTATTTTTTAATTCAGTGGCATCCTGTGCTAATGCCGATCCAGAAATCATTCCTATCCCTGGAGGTGTAAGCGGTACTGGCAGAACTACCCGCTACTGGGATTGCTGCAAGCCCAGCTGTGCTTGGAAAGAGAATCTACCATCTACTACAGTTACCGTTCCAGTACGATCATGTGCCAGGGATGGAGTAACTACCCAACCTCTTGGAACTCAGTCTGGTTGTGATTATGCTACCGATGATACAGCTTTTATGTGCAATGATCAACAACCATGGGTTTATAATGACACGTTCAGTTTTGGATGGGTGGCTGCATCGTTTACAGGTAAGAAAACAGTTTTATGAACGAAAAATTAAATTACATGTTTTTACATAATAAATTTTAATTCAACATTGGAAATTTTATTCTATCAAAAAAAAATAGTAAGAATTTTTTCGTAACCGTCATATGAAAATAAACCTGAACTGAATGTGGAAATGATTGAATCCAAGCCAATTATCTTACGGAATAATACTTTGGTTTTTTTAATACTTTATCAAAGTAATAGCTGACATACCATCCGATGTCTTGAACGGAATGTTATGGTGACCTTAAGTAAAGACTAAATGAGATTTTTGATCATCAGTTATTTCAAGTACACGCTCTTCTAAGTCGACTGGAGAAGCATAGGTAGCGACAACTAGCTTCTTTCATAAACCAAATCAATATAAGCAGACGTAGTCTCTTTAAATACACAATACACCTTATCAAATGAAATGTTTAGTTTGAAAATTAGTAAATAATTAGATGCTGCGGCCAGTGTAAGTGGGATTAATAAAATTACGAGTAATCGCATTACTTGTTTGATGTAGGAGTAGCTTTTATAAACATATGTAGAGAGTGCGCATGTCATGCAAACTTAAAAAACTTTATATAGATTTTAAAAATATTTAATAATGCAAAAAATGTGTCTCTGTAGGCCCTTCGGCAGGAAGTGATCATTTGCAAGTATCTCATTTAGTTAGAATTTTCTTGTAATAAGAATTTATTGTTTCGCCGAGGAGAAGTAGAGAGTAATCACATTCTCCTTGGTCACTCGTGGTTGATCCACTTTACACTAGCAATAGAGTTCGTTAACCAGGAATATGCTGGTGGCTTAGTAATAGCAACTGAACTTAAGCTTGACGCTCATATGTCTTCTAATATGCAAATTATTTTAAACCTGGTCAAGAATTAGTGCTCAATGGAAGGATTTCATTTCAATATGTGCAAAATAGATACAATTTCATTTATAGAAAGAAAAAAAAAATTTGCTTCTCTTTCTAAAATCAATGGGGAACAATAAAACTATCTTACGAGAGGAGGTCGCGAAACTGGATATACCGGTTTCCGTGAAACTTTGTGGCACAGTTATTTGAGGCCCAATGGTTTATCGGAAGGGTAGTAGTTCCTGTTAACACGCTCTAATAAAAAAGTAGGGTTATGGATGGGAACACGCAATTTATGTGAATAAATGTCACATTTGTTACTGATTTATGAGGTTTCAACAGTTAGGAGGCGAACAACAGTCCAAAGATGCTGACAGTGTCGATTTTGAGATCGAACATCAAGAAAAGCGAACGAAAAACGATAACAGTTCTCTATACCAGAACAGGAAAACGATGAAATTGGTCGAGCAACTCCTGGCCTTATATTTTTATTAGAGAATGTTGCCAGAAACGACTACCCATCCGATAAACCTTGGGTCTCGAATAACTAAGCCCAAAGTTTCATGGAAATTGGTGGACTCAATCCGCTGTGTTTCTCCTGTAAATAAATAAAATATATGAAATTTGTCTTAGACTAAAATCTTAGTTAGGATTTACAGATTAAAACGACATTTAGAAAAATATCTTTAAGGTATTATGGGCATATAAGTTTTATGGTAAAACATGAGGATTAACACCCAAAATGAGCTATTGGTCATACGTAATAGTTTTAATATTGATCGTTAAATATATCTCAGGAGTCTAGTAGTTTAAAACAGAAGAAGTTGGTTAAACTTCGCATATCTAGAAATTATGTAAAGAATGAAAATATGCTCTGGAGATGATATTAAACCGAGTTTATTGGGTATCTAGTGCTAAATCAGAAAAAAAAAACTAAATCAGGTGAGGCCTTACTGTTAGAATTCTGATATTGATCAGAATCGACATTGTGATAAAACTTAGGTATTTAATATCTCTAGTGAGCAATTCGCAATGCCCTTTTGAGGTTGTTGTTTCAGAACTAGAAAATGAGGACCAACACCAGGACAAATACGACAAATAAATTTATTTTGAATTTGCCAAATTACACTAAGAATCTTCTAGAACTTTCGAAGTAAAATTTTAGGCAAGTCTTTCTTCTCTAAGTTGGCATTGATCTTGTAGCCATCTGCTAGCAAAAGTGTGGGAAACTGATAATAAACAGCGAATCTAGAAAAATAAACTCAAAAGCTATTAAAACAGATTGATAGAGTCTTTGTGTGTGTTGCATTTAATGGTTCTGACTTAACACCAACTGGCCATTATAGAGTGTTTATTTTGATATTTTTTACCCAAAATATCGTTCAATATACGTAAGGAATTTCAATTCTGTGTGATCTAATTCTTCCTGATATTATTCTCCGGATGATGACTTACTTATTAAAAAATGCCTTTGTAATCGCAGCTGATCTGTTTAACCTTTAGTTGTCATTTTTGCATACCCATATATTGAAATTAAAAAATATTTCCTTAAAAGTTAACTGTTAGATAATGAACTTCGTTTAACCTATTATAAAACATTAATTTCATGAAAGATTTTCTCTTCAGGTGGAGCTGACGTTGCTAAATGTTGTTCTTGCGTCCTTCTCTCTCTTCAAGGCCAACTCAAAGGCAAAGTAATAGCAGCTCAAATAACGAATACCGGTAGTGACTTGTATCAAAACCACTTTGACATTGCTATGCCAGGAGGTGGTGAAGGCTTGTATGCAAACGGGTGTACGAATCAATGGAATGCCCCTGTTGGAGGATGGGGAAATCCTATTGGAGGCGTATCATCAGAAGAGGTAAGTTTTACATATATATTCTTAATCTAGTGGTAATTTTACATTCGAATATTTATCATTTTTTCTCTGCAAAATTTTAAAAGAGAAGAATGGGGATTTAATACAAACATAGTTAGCAATAGACCTAATAAAGGCTTAAAATACTTAAAATTGATTTCATATGTTGAGGGCAATTTTAGAAATAAAACGAATTATTACAAAATTGTATATATATAGTAATTGGAAATCCATCGTGTGGTATAAAAGAAGAGCTGGTAAAATGAGAATTAAAAACAAAAATTTTAGCCGAAAAATTTTTTTTAAAATCATAATAATTCCGTATATTGTAGATCGAAAATATTTGGTAGGGGATATTTATCGCCTACATTGAGCTCATTTAACTTACGATAATCGATTGTAAGACGCCATTATTTCTTGACAGAGGGGTCCAATTTTTTTTGGGAAAGTGAATGATACATTATGTCAACATTTTGTTGCGTTTTTATCTGTTCTTTATGTAAAAACTGGATGTGCACCGTTTGTGTTTTGTTGTGTTTGTGTAAATATTTTATTTTATTAGAAAAAAAACCTTTAAATAATAAATTCCGCGTGAGAAAAACGATTTAATTGTCTGATATATTAAGTTCGTGAAGGTTTAACAATACTAAATTAAAACAAATAATTTTTATTATATGTATATATATATATATATATATATATATATATATATATATATATATATATATATATATATATACAGGGTGTCCAAGATAAGGATCCTAAGCATGGGGATCTCGGAAACAGTTGGAGATACGAGGTCGGTTAAATTAGAGAAAAGTTGCGCAATTTAGTGCTAAATTAAACGCAGTTAAAAAAATTTTAAAATTTCAAACAGTTCCGGAGATTTCCGGAAAAAAACGAAATTTGGCAAAATCGTTTTTAATTTTTGCAGGCTTTATTTAAAGAGATATCAGAAAATAAAAGGTAGATTCTCATTGCCACTTTCTATTTTTTATAATTTGGTCTAAACAAAATTTAAATCCGACGTTTCATTTCTGAGATACCATCATGAACTTTCATTTTTTATATGAAACAAAAAAAAGTATTCCATGTATTTGATAGCATTTTTTATTACAAATTCAACGGTGTATCACCCTTGCATATCGAATACGTAGTTCAAGTACTTTCCATAAGAGCTCCGTGAGAGCGAGAGAGAAAGGTATATCAGTTTTATAAAAGCCAATGAACTACACACTTGATATGCAAGTGTGATACACCGTTGAATTTGTAATAAAAAATGCTATCAAATACATGGGATACTTTTTTTTGTTCCATATAAAAAATGAAAGTTCATGATGGTATCTCAGAAAAGAAAAGTCGGATTTAAATTTTGTTTAGACCAAATTATAAAAAATAAAAAGTGGCAATGAGAATCTACCTTTTATTTTCGGATATCTCTTTAAATAAAGCCTGCAAAAATTAAAAACGATTTTGCCAAATTTCGTTTTTTTCCGGAAATCTCCGGAAGTGTTTGAAATTTTTAAATTTTTTTAACTGCGTTTAATTTAGCACTAAATTGCGCAACTTTTCTCTAATTTAACCGACCTCGTATCTCCAACTGTTTCCGAGATCCCCATGCTTAGGATCCTTATCTTGGACACCCTATATATATATATATATATATATATATATATATATATATATATATATATATATATATATATATATAAGTTTTTTGTCCGTGCAATTTAAAATAAAATAGAATAAAATATTGGCGAAGCGGACGTGAAAATTTGTCAATCTACATAATTCTCATATTAAAAAGTGCGGAGCACTCCAAAATATGGAAAAACTCCGGGTCCGACAGATGGCGACAGCGCTGTTTCGTCCTAATATGGGACTCGTCAGGCCACCGCAGTCGGTACAAACCATCATCTCGCCTTTGCATCGTATAAGCCATACTTATAATCAAAATACGGCAAATAAGACGACAAAGGCGACATCTCGATGGTCCACTTGATAATACAAGAACCATACAGATTAACAAAGTTTGTAAGAGAACCGTCATATGGTGGCGCGACGGTGAATTAAAACAGAAATATGTAAAATCGAGTACACGAAACGCGCTGCCCAAAAGATAGGGGTCGCATTTTTCGGTACTGGCAAGCAAGCATACCGCTATTTAAGCAGCCAAAGCCACGTGCCGCACCAAACGATCCCACCATGAGAGCATCGTTTAGCGTGTTTCAAAGCCAAACAAGTAAATAAATATGTACATAAGTTTTTGTCCGTGTAATTTAAAATAAAATAGAATAAAATATTGGCGAAGCGGACGTGATGAGATGATGGTTTGTACCGACTTCGGTGGCCTGACGAGTCCCATATTAGGACGAAACAGTGCTGTCGCCATCTGTCGGATCCGGAGTTTTTCCATATTTTGGAGTGCTCCGCACTTTTTAATACGAGAATCATGTAGATTGACAAATTTTCACGTCCGCTTCGCCAATATTTTATTCTATTTTATTTTAAATTACACGGACAAAAACTTATCTACATATATATTTACTTGTTTGGCTTTGAAACACGCTAAACGATGCTCTCATGGTGGGATCGTTTGGTGCGGCACCTGGCTTTGGCTGCTTAAATAGCGGTATGCTTGCTTGCCAGTACCGAAAAATGCGACCCCTATCTTTTGGGCAGCGCGTTTCGTGTACTCGATTTTACATATTTCTGTTTTAATTCACCGTCGCGCCACCATATGACGGTTCTCTTACAAACTTTGTTAATCTGTATGGTTCTTGTATTATCAAGTGGACCATCGAGATGTCGCCTTTGTCGTCTTATTTGCCGTATTTTGATTATAAGTATGGCTTATACGATGCAAAGGCGAGATGATGGTTTGTACCGACTGCGGTGGCCTGACGAGTCCCATATTAGGACGAAACAGCGCTGTCGCCATCTGTCGGACCCGGAGTTTTTCCATATTTTGGAGTGCTCCGCACTTTTTAATACGAGAATCATGTAGATTGACAAATTTTCACGTCTGCTTCGCCAATATTTTATTCTATTTTATATTATATATATATATAGTGATGTAGTGGACATCCGCTTCTGCTCCCTAAAGGCAGAAGCTTGACATAATTTTAGACTTCTCTTTCTGATACTGTGTTTGCATTTTTTATAATGGAAGGCGTACGACTGGGAGCTATGGCGAGCCAAAATGTTTGCGAAAGATAGAAAACAAACTACGTTACCACTGCATGTTGTTTATTTTACTTAGTTCGTTATCAAGTAAATTTTTATTGTGGTTGGCCGGTTTGCCCTTAGATGCTCTTCAACTTTCTTGCACCGGTCCTACACCTGGCTAAAGTATGAAAAGGTGTTGAGACGGTTCTCGGCAATAAAATATTTAAATTTGACTATCTCAAAAACGGCTGCTCGAAGCGACACCTAGAACATTTAATAAAATGAAAAATTAACTGTTGTTATAAATCTAATTTTGAATTTCAACTGTCGATAAATCGAAGACAGTTACATTTAGGTAGTTTTCTAGTCTTGACTAAAATACAGATGCCTAATAAATTGTAACATCTAATAATATTTTATATTCTTTTCAGGAATGTTCTGAGCTACCGGACGTATTGCAGCCTGGTTGTAAATGGAGATTTGAATGGTTTGAAGGAGTTGACAATCCTGATGTGGAATTTTATGAAATTCAATGTCCTCAAGAACTTTTGAGTATAAGTAATTGTCAATAATTTTTCCAATAAATTATCTGATGAGATATTTGTTTCATTTTATTAATTTTTCTTTTAGGGAATTAGCAGCCGCTAGTGTTAAAGACAGGTAATCTAAAGAAAGGGGGTCTTAAAAAATACTATGTGAGAAAATGACTACACATATCTAGTACTTCAGATATCTTATAGTGGATTTTATAACATAAAATTCAAGTAGTGCGTCACAATTTAAAATTATGAGCTCAGAGTCAGTGGAACTATTGAAGATATGAACATGTTACTATCAATTTTACTTCCCAAAAATCCCGGCTTACATCGGTTGTGATCTGTACATATCCTCCTTTGAAAATTAGTTCCCCAACTTCATCACAACATTCTTATTACTTCTACAAGTTTACCTCAGCCATACTATCATTTACTGTGAGATCTGTTAGGTTGCGTGATAATTTAGCATTTCTAAGTCTCTGATAACTTTTTATATGAGCTTTTCTTAGTTAGGCCCCGAATTATCAAATATTTATATTTAGTTCGTTTAGTTTCTATAGATAGAGATAAAATATTTTCAGCCAACTAGGCTTATCACATACTACCCTATAACTTTATCAAGTTATTTAAATCTTTTGTGTTCTTTTTGGCTACACTTTGTAAGATTTCGCTGCATAAGAATAAGCAGCATTTTTTTTTCAAGGGATTATAATTTCATCTTAGTTGTAGAAATGATGTAAATCTTTGATTCTTCTTCTTTCAATTTGTTTCTTACTTTTTCCACATGAGCTCTTTCAATTCCTGCCAAATTTCGTTTAATTCCGATTTCGCGAGGTGATAATTTTCACCTAAAGCAAAGTAAGTCGTTTATTGAAAGTAAGCTATTTCCTATTTTTAGTTCACGTATAAAAACGATGACAATTTAAAAATTGGCCTATTTTGAATTTCTTGGTGAATTTACTAAAAACAACAAAGTTACCAAAAAACGTATTTTTTCTAAAAGTGACAAAATGTACACATATATCTTTAAGTTTCTTTTTATTGAAATATTAAGGTAAATAATTTTGTAAAAAATAAATAGGAAATATGTAGAAATAAGAAGGTACATTTGCTAAGCTGGTAGTTTAGGTCATAACCTTACAGATAAGAAGAAATTAAATAGTAGGTTATTACTATAATAAATAAAAAAGTTAAATCAAAGTCCATCTGTAAGGTACTAGTCACGCCAGGGAGCAAATATAGATCCATCCTTATGCCGGAGAGTAGGGGTGAGATATTCAGGGCGCTACTGAACTGTAGGTGTAGCTATGTTGCTCTAGCATTAAGCAAGATATGCTATAAATAAAATTTTCTGTCTAGTTAATCACAAATCTTCAAATTCTAGTAATTGCAATTTAGTTTAAAGTTGTGAAACATATTGGTTCATAATTATTAAACTATGGAATATATTAGGGAAAAAAATTGAAGTACAGCAAGGTAAAATGATTCCAATAAGTATAAATGAAGATATGTTAAACTATATAAAAGATTCAAAAAGAATTTGACATAATAGAAACTTTAGTACCTACTTGCACTGAAATATAAAACAAACCCTGAATATTTCATGATAGTAGTATAGAATACCGAAAAAATGCACAACGGCTTATCAAAAAGAAAAGGGACTAAACATTAATTTATAGAATTAAATAGATTTTTATAATTTAAAAATAGCAGACAAAAAAATAATATTAAGTTTGCCTACTATTTCGTTGATGAGACTGCTAGCTGTGTGGTTTGGTACAAATCTGGTTGCAACACTGCTCAACTGTGCAGGGATGAGTAAGTATTAGTTATATTAGTGCTCCCAAATTTAAAACTGAAGGTTTTTACCAAAATGTAAATGCAGAGCAAAGCAAAAGGGAAAAAAGAATAACCCCTGAGTTATTGCGGGAGATTAAAAGAACTTCTTCATTAAAACGTGAAAAATTGCTAAAATTCAAATATGCAGGCCTATTCCAGTAAAAATAACTCAATTAACAGCAAAACAAATAAAGTATAAAATAAATAAATAACTAAATCTTCTTACTGGAACAATTTAAACTGTGTTACACCCCAAAATTCTAAAAGATGGGACAAATAAATTAAGATGTAAAGATTAGATCTTCTTTAGTTGTTTCAAAAACGAAAGTAAAAGTCAAGGCAAAATAGCCTCGGCTTTATATCAAAGATCCCTGCTTGTGCACAACGTTGTTTCTTTCAAACTTGCTAAAAATGGTTGCTCAAAAATGACTCAAATACGAGTTCTTGGATAATAACAGTCAGCCGAAATAAATTTGTTAGATAAGCCATTCATTAATCATCCACATTTTCGTCTCAAAATCCAATAGTGATTTTTAAATTAAAGAAATACCTTTCCTGCAAAGAAATCTTTATTGTCTGAAAGGACCATCTAAAAACCTTTAGTCTGAATACAAGAGAACATCAATAGGCATTATTTAAATATTGGACGCGGAATTATGTTGAGAAAACTTGGTCAATCGTATAAGAGAGTATTATTTAGAGAATCGTAAAACAACCTGTTGAAGTGCATGCCTGAAGATGCTTATTACTCCATGGATTTGGATCATTTTATCTTCTTTACTGAAAACCTGAACGCAACAATAATGAAAAAAATCCTGAATATGGTTTGCGTATATGATAAACAGACAATGACCTAAAACCGTAGTTTTCTTTTTGTCATGTCTGGAAAAGAGAAAAAGAAAAAGGCATTATTACTATGAAGTGTCCCCCTTCCTAGATTAATGTAAATCCTGTTGAAGATTAATATAAACCCTGTTGAAAATATGTTAAGAGAATTGTAGGTTCATATTCGTAAAAAAGGTATATGCATTCTAAAGAAACTAAGTGTAGAAATACATAGAGTATGGAAAAATTGCTCACTAGATCACCATCATTTCGGCGATGTGAGTCAATTATAAATAATAGTGGCAACTTACTCTCATATTAGGATAATCACATTGTCGAAAACTAGTGTCTCCAAAAATGTAATAGGAATTCTTTTGTGATTCACTTCATTTACGTACGTATGCCTGCGTGCAAGATTTGGCCTAATAAATTAATAAATTCAGCAATGCAATGATATCATAAACGAGGTTTAGATGTGACATTTTAAATATGAAGCAGTTGAGCAATAAAAATCCAAAATCTTTCAATTCATAAGATCAATGTGAGATCGTGTAACAAACCACTATTGAAAATTTGCTTTCCAGCTTATTTCCGATTAAAGAATTATCTAATAGACAATTAACAAAAGAAGTTCTTTAAAAAAGACTATCAACGAGTGCTTCTGAGTGGAAAAACGTGGTTGGTCTATGTTATCTCAAGAAAATAACATTAGTTGATTCTTGATCTTATTTTTTAAATCATTTGAGATATGAAATATTTATAAAATTTTTATCTAAAAAATTTTAATAAAAATTTACCGATTAAAATAAAAACAAACCACTTCAGTTCAAATAGATATTAAAAATTACGAAAATAGATTCTCTTTATATAATAGACACTCACTTAAAAGTAGAACATTTCCATAATTAGGTGAAAAAATAGAGTTTTTGGCTACCTTTGTTTGTTTGACAACTTGTAAGTATTTTTTTTTAATTAACAGAATATTTATTCAATATTTAATTGAATTAATCAATTTTAGTTATATTGTTACGCCCAAATTTGGGGTTGACTAGGGCCGCTGAAATTCAGAATATTGGTCTGCCAATATTAAATTCTAAACTACCTCTTCGACTTCGGGTTATTTAAAAATGGTTGAATATATTGAGCTGTACATTTTTAAAAAATCCGTTTCGTCTTCATTACAATTAGACTCATGTACAGCGCTCCACATTGGCTTGTCACTAGGATTACTGATGTTTATTTGACTGGCGACTGGCTTAGGACTGATAACTGATTCACCTCAAACAAACTAATCCCAGAATAACTGATCTATCTAAAATTGACTAACCTCCTAAGCGTGTCTGCCTTTCATCATTCTCTATTTCTTCATAAAGTCAACAATCCGCATCCTTTAACAAACCTTGGCTTATGATATTCCGGAAAGCGACCTTGATGACTTAGTAAATTTGCACAATCGACGACCAGTAGATAAACAATAATTTTTCTAATTGGATGGTTATAAAATAATAAAAGGTAACATAGTTAGTTTTTGTTTCAATTTAAAGTAAAAGAGTTATTAAATTTGGAAATGCGAACTTATAAAATATTGTATTTTCATATTTTTCCCTACGTGATAATATTTTTTCATCAAGTTAGATCATTTTTTAACCATTTTCACATTACGAAGCTCACAGATCTGATCTTATATCGACACTAGAATTACGTATAATATTAATAATGTGCATATTTCTAAGAGCAAATTACTTTTAACGGTAGACAAAGGACAGATAGGCTCACAAATTATAGTCGCCAAAATTACAAATTTGCGACGTTAACAAGTAACTCTAATCTTGCAGTTTCGGGTATACATACCATCATCATAACCCATATAATTTTTAAAATTGGGTAACACTTAATATTACATAAATGCATGAAATGTGTTTTAAAAAGTGAAAATAAAAATATATTTCGTTGAGATAAGGTGCAAATTACTGTGACTCAGAAAAAACGTTAACTAAAAATTGTTTTCCCTTCTTAAAGTTTTTAGTCTCCTTGCAATAAGTCCACCGGGGAAATATCATTCAGCTCTTTGTATATTTCTCACTAAAGGCTGAACAAGAGTGATCCAGCTTCTTATCTAAATTCAAACGTTAAATTCATATCTAGCAATTCCGAAAACTCATATATTGATATTTAATTGAATCCCATCCAGATTGTAAATGCTAAGACTTATCCATCATCCTGAATTTTCAAATTTTTTCAATTCCTGATGCTTAGAAATATCAAAATAGCCAATATCAATTTAAGCCAAATAGGGTAATAAATGAATACACTTATCTGCCATTTTGAAACCGCCATTTTGTTTTTTAAATGTAACTGTCAAATTATATAACCATGCAAATTATATATTCTACGATTATTAAGTTAGTTTTAGTATAGAACAGTGGTTAATTTATTTTTTATTCAGTTTCTAACTTTCCGTATCCGCAATCTGTAAAAATATTTCCATGGAATCTCCTTGAGGGCATCACTTATAATCAAATCGAAACGTCTCAATCCTATCTTTTATTTTTTAAGTTTTTAGCCTCCTTGCATAACGGTATAGTAGAATTATTTTTTGTGAGATCCTCTTAAAATTACTTTCTACTGAACTGAAAATGGCATCTAAATATCTCATATCTATCAAAAATTATATCCCACTTCTATCAACAGTTAAATATGAATAAGTCAGTTACTTCTATAAAAAACATTTAGAATTATATACAACTCAAAATTATAGTGGCTGTCTACGCCAATGCTGACCCTCAAATTATTCCCATTCCTGGTGGCGTCAGTGGATCAGGTATAACAACACGTTACTGGGACTGCTGCAAACCAGGTTGCTCATGGAAAGAAAACCTCGTGGGTACTTCAATGACAACTCCAGTAAGATCATGTGCTAAAAACGGAGTAACAACTCAAGATATTGAAGATCAGTCTGGTTGTACCGATGTAGGTGATAATACAGCATTTATGTGCAATGATCAACAGCCATGGGTATACAATAGTACTATTAGCTATGGATGGGTTGCCGCATCTTTCACAGGTAAAGAAGCTTTTCATTTTAAATTCAATTAAAGTGCGTTTAAACAAAAAAATATTTTGCGTTAAAAAAACATTTTAGCTTTAAATAAAATTTTATATTCATTTTGGAAAGTTACTATTTAAACCACTGCTTTAAATAAGTGTTTGAATTTCAGAAACAAATACATAAAAATTTGAATAAAGTTACATAAATTAATTTTGCGAAACGAAAAATATTTATAATACAAACGTTTGTCTTCTTAGTTTAAAAAAGATAGATCTTCGTCCACTTTGACAAAATAGTTATTTGAGAAGCAAATTACTTGTAATCAATGTTTTAGGTAAAATATTAACTTCTTGTGTAATCAAGGAAATTTTGTTTCTCTTTAAAAATTTTATTTGTTAAATCGTCTACTGTTAAGAAACCCTAAAGTACAGAAACCAGTTAAAATAATTAGATTTCCATTTATAGCAATGAAGTTGGGGGTTAAAAATTATTCTATTTAATACAGATACTGCGGTCTTAAGAAAATAAAATGCTGTTCGAGCTTTCTAAACTCTAAAGCATTTAATTAAAATCTGACCTTAACGGGGTTTACTTCCTAAAAAGTCGCAACGACAAGGAATATTTTTATTTTGTGATAAAATGATTAGAAGGAAAAGTTAATACAAAGAAATATTTTTTATCTGTAAAGATCTGAAATTTTCTGGTCAAGTTAAAGGAGCTATTGAGGGTCGGAATTTTCCATAACATACCAGAAGAAAGAAAAATTGAGATAATTATTTCTTGTATAAATTGTGGAACATTGTTGGTTTAGAGTTTTGTAGGTTTTAAAAAGAACGAACTAAACAATAAATTAGCTATTGAGAAGTTAAAGCTGAACAATATACTAAAAAATATCGCCATTTTGCTGACAAAATTCGTAGACCTAATATAACAATTTTTGTTCTATGTAGGAGGAGAAGATTATCACAAATGTTGTTCCTGTGTGGTACTTAAATTTAAGGGTCAACTCTCCGGCAAGCAATTGATTGCCCAGATAACTAATACTGGTGGACCTTTGGCACAAAATCACTTCGATATTGCCATGCCAGGAGGTGGTGAAGGAGTGTATGACCAAGGATGCACAAACCAGTGGAACGCTCCTGTGGGGGATGGGGACAAGTTGTGGGTGGTGTTACATCAGAAGCGGTAGGTATAGAGGAAAGCATGTTATTTTAGTCGGAATTAAATTGTTTTCTTATTCGGAAACTATATTTGAGCTCAGAGTGGTAACTAAATTAAAAATACTATAAGGGGGAGCTTTTTGTATGAAAAATCTTTATTTTTAAGTCTAGAGTTACGAAAAGAACAACAGAAAATTTAGGGAGATGTTAGACACATACATTTTTAAAGCAATGGATTAGAAATTTTGTAGTCAAAAATACCGGTCTATAATAATAGACTATTTGGGTTGGATAACAAAAGATATTTGGAAGTGTGAAGTGTTAAAAAGGATTTTAATCCTTATCGGAGGAGATTTATTTTATCACTAAGTATATATTTATTATTCCGGTAATAAACTTAAAATAAAAAGTTTTTATAATATTATCTTATTTCTTATGATTTCTTAATATTTCACATACATCAGAAAATATAGATAATTTTAATATATTTAACACAAATCACAAATGTATTTTTATTATTTTTAATCTGGCCCAAAAACCGTTTTAGGCACATTCAGACTAAAACCTAGCCTTTTTCTCACAAAAAATTCCATATATATATATATATATATATATAATATATATATATATATATATATATATATATATATATATATATATATATATACTTACAAAATACCCATTGTCCAAAAATATAAGAAGTTAAACAGATATAAAAAAATAAATTCGTCCATATTATATTGAAATTTTTTGAGGCTATCGGTCATTTTATTATTAGTTAAAAACATTTTTAGGATATTTTGACGTTTCAGTTGATTTATTTATTATTTTTTTAATTAAAATTAAACAGAAAAAAGTGTTTCAAAAGTAATTAATTTTTATATGTTACAGAAAATTTAAATAATAATTGTGTTTACGCTGGGTAAACATTACGTATCTAATTCGTAATCAAAGTCAGTGAAGTTATCTTCGCTCAAATTAATTATAATTGGTTCCTCCATCTCATAAATCATGAGATCGAGTTTCCACATTTTCTTTTATTCTTTTATTGTATGGATTTTTTCCAATTTTCTGCACAAACTTTATTAAAAGAATCTTTCAAAAGTTCAGCTAAATTACTAATTTTGTTAATTGTGTTATTTCTAGCAACTCTTCCTTTTATTGAGAGAGATATTTCCTTCTCCAATGGAGATTTCCCGGATGATCTATAAGAACAGATTTCCTATCTGGTTTTTTTCCAGCAAAATTAAGTTCTCTGAGCAATTTCCAGAGCTCAGTTCTTTTAATTTCAGGTAAACACCGATCTTCTTGATTTTAGATATAATTTGTCGACGGTTGAGATCTCCTTTTATTGCAGTTTACATCTCTTCTTCCAACGAGGTGTTTCGCCTGACTGTGATCGAATGTAGCTTGGGAAGTACTAACAATTTCAGTCGTTTTTTTCTCCTTCAGTATTCTGTACATAGTAGATTTTCTAACTCCTGTCATGTTGGAACACATCTCAACAGAGCTTTTAACATTATTATCTAGATATTGATATCTTAAGGCAACATAAACATTCATCGTGATAAGATTTTCGTTGAGGAAAAATGCCCTGGTTTAACGATTTTGAAAAAAAATATAGATGTGAAAGCCATATCTTTTGGGTATCTCAATAATCTCAAATAATATATAAAAACAAGCATAAACAAGATAAATCACTACGGACACACTGTAAAGTGTACCTTTGGCTCACTGACAGAAATTAAATTGAACTATCATAAATTTTATTATTGCAGGAAATTTATAAAAGCTTATAATATTTAAATATAATATCGATTTACGGCAGTCCTCAGTTACCTGCGGCACTGGAGCAGGTACGTTGGAGATTTCGGTAAACATTTTTATTACTCTCTCTAGTTTTTGAATAGAGTATAGGAATGTGCATGCTTACGATCGACCCTCCCCTTCCCAAGAGCTTTAACTTCAGGAAAATAGAACCGATTCTGCATTTTTATATTAGGAATGTGTATCCTGCTGGTACCCCCCCCCCCCCCCGTTGAAACTTGTTTTTCTTGCGCGATAGCCCTCCCCCAATAGCTTTGAATTCAGGAAATTAGACCCGATTCTGCCTCTTATACTGGGAATGTGTATGCTGCTCGCATCCTCCCCCCTGTCGGCAATTTGTTTATTCTTGTGATCGCCCCCTCCCTCTCCAAGAGCTTCAAATTTAGAAAAATAGATCAGACTCTGCCTTTTGCACTACAAATGGGAATGTTGCTAGTGTCTCTACCCCCCCCCCCCCCCCCATAAACAATTTGTTTTCGCTTGCCATACTGTACTTTATGATATCACCGCCTCCCCCCAAAGAGAGAGGCTGGATCCGCCTCTGATGTAGAATAAAATTCTATGAATATTTAAGTTATTTTACACCCGTAGGTATTTTAAGCCATAGTAATGAATTATAGTGTAAAAACAAAATTACAGTAACATATAAAGAATCTTTACAACCGCGAAGGTTTCTTTATATCTTACTTAAACTTCAATTTTTATGCTTCTCAAGAATCCAATATATGTGCATATGTCGGCTGAGTATTGGCAGTGAAAGTGTGGGCAGTTTTGATATTCTGTCGACAAGTCTCAAAATTTAGATTTTACATTATTACGCTGATATTTTGCGCCAAAACCTCACAGTTAGATAAAAAGAAATTTAATAAAGAGTAAAACTGAAATAAGTAGCTGGGCTAAAGAGTACATATACCAAACTAACCCCCGGATAATATTTATTTAGGGCGCCACTGCATCTGTAGCTAGGTTGAATGCAAAAACTTTTCGCGATATCGTTAGGAATAGTTTCCAACTTCACTCCTATGGACACGCAAAAACAAAAAAAAATATATATATTCAAATGAACATGCGGCTTTAGTAAATCTCACCAATAAATAATAAAATAAGCTTTACTAGAATGACTGGTTGTGTTGCTCAAGTTTTTGCTATAAATAAAATTCAGTCCCATTAATCACAAATTTTCAACTTCAAGTAATTATCTTTTAATTTAGAATTGTGAAATTTAATATTATATAGTTAATAAGGCCGTGAAATACTTGAAGCAAAATTACAAAATAAATTGAAATAGACCGAAATAAAATAGTTGCAAAAAATATTAATAAGATTTGTCCTAACATGTAAAAGGATCAATTAACATTTAAGGTGTAACAAACTGTAGGTATCTAGTGGCGCCTAAATATAACGCAAAATTTGTATATTCACGATCATAGATTAGAATGCCAGAAAATTTTGCAATGCTTTACGAAAAAGAAATGGAATAAATTTTAATTTACAAAATTATTTAGAATGTCAAAAATGGAGAATAAAAAATATATATACCAAGTTTGCCAGTTACTCCGATAGTGAGACTGCTGTCTGTGTGTTCGCGAACAAATCAGGCTGCAATACTGCTCAACTGTGTATTGGTGTGTAGATTTTAGTTAAACATGAATATTCATAACTGGGAAACTGCAGGTTTTGTCAGTCCAGAAATAATATTAATTATTAAATCACTTTCTATTTAATTTAGAATCCAAAACTTTTAATATATTCAAGAAAAAAACTATCGGAGGTGTTCATAATGTTTGAAAAAAGCTCAAGAACAAAGTAGCACACTGCTACTGTAAAATATATATAGCTACCATAAAAGTAAAGTCTGATCACTAATATTTTGTTCAAGAGCAAATAAAACTTTAAATATTCGATATAGTTTAAAAAATATTCGATTACTAAAACTAAATGAACTATCTCATAATTAGAAATAGTAATAATAAAATTAAAATAGATAATAACCTAAATTTTAACCTAATTTAGCCAGTTTCCATTGTCTGGTTATAGTAATATAACAAAAAAAAATCACACGGAATTCAAAGTGAAAATTTTCGAGCCACACATAATTCCGATTTATTTTCAAACATATAAGATAATTTAATCTTTTATATATTTGTCCCATCGTTAGACACTCAGAAAAAATACGTACTAAAAGACAGTAATTTTGCAATAACAAAGCTACTTTCAAATTAAGACTAATTAAAGCGTTACCATAACAACAGCTATCAAATACTAAGAAGACATCAAGAGAAATTGATCAATATTCATAAAAAAACAACTGACGAACTTAAAACCCAATATTAAACTTAATAGTTGCCTATTCGGTTAAATTTAGATATTTAAAAGAAAAGAAATTTATAGTCTTCGGGCTTATTCCATTAAAAATAAAGCAATAAACAGCAAAACAGGTAAAAGTTAAGATCATTAAACAACAAAACTCATTTACTGGAATAATTTTAACTAGTTTTCACCCCTCAACTTAAAAGGATGGACCAAATAAATTGAGATGAAAAATTACAGCTCTTCAGTTGTTTCCAAAAAGGAAAGTAAAATATCAAGACAAAATGGCATCTTTTTATATGGAAAGTCTCTACGCACAATGTTTCTTTAAGCGTGTAAAAAATTTAAAAGAATTACAGCTCGAAAATAAACTAGTACGAGTATATGGATCCACTCAGAACATTCAGCTTAATAAATATGAAACAAAAGCCTATTCATTAGCCATTAGTATTTTAGGCACACAGTAAGTAACCCACTAGATATTTTTAAATTAAAGAATATATTTCTCGCTGGCTATATGGACATAGGACAGGTAATGAAAAACCTTCCTACAAAAAGGTAAAGCAACCAAAAGAATTTATCTGTTTCAACAATTACTGATTTCCTAAAAGTTTGCAGACTCCGAAGAGTTGGTGTCTCTCCAAACCAACAAGACAAGTTACGAAACATATAGGAGGCGTATCAAAGTTTATATGACAGTAAGCACAAAGAAAATTATCGCCAGGGGTAAAATTAAATTATAATGTGGGAAAACAGATCAATATAAGATTATGCAAAAAGCGACACTTCCAAAATAGCTTATATCAATGCAAATTCGTCTATGACCAAAAACCTAGTCTAAAAAAACGACACAGAAACAAAGCAGAATTTACAGAACTGATCAAACAAAATTTCAAGAAAACTGGCATACGATAGAATGAAAAAAATAATTACACTCGAATACTAAACACGACAACTAAGATTTATCTGGAAAAATGTAACACTAAGATCAACAACAATGGAAATAAATACAATCACCAGCAGTCTAGTGAATACCAAGCAAAAATATAAATAGAAGTCAAAGAATTGATAATCGAATGTAACATGAAACCGTTATTTGTAGTATAATATAGTCAAAGTTCAGGAGGATAAAAAACCGAGCTGGGAAAAAAATTGACAAAGATGTAGGACTACGGAGAGTTTTAATAAAACCAAAAATTTAACCAACCAACAAAAGAAGCATAGCATTTTATATTAAAATAAATTATGAAAGATAAGAAAAGGATTTGCGTTGGATTATAACGTGAGTATCTGCAAAATAATTAAGGTAAACTAAACGAAGCAATATGGCAAAAACCGAGACTGATGCTCGAATAGTGAGAGTATAGACAGTTCTTGGTTAGTTACAGCTTCACCGACGAGATCATTAGGTAGTAGAAACGCATATAGAGGTAGGGCCAGACTTATATTTGCTCGAAAAACAGTTTATCTTTTTTCTTTAACTATCTGAAAGATAAAAACGGTCATTTAATAAATTTTAGAGTAGTTTAAATACTAGCTCCAAAATTTATGTTTTCGAAAAGGTTAAAACGAATGAATTTTTTTCGTAATTCTTCATGGACTATTAGCTATCACCGGTAATAGCGAAAATACGATAACATGACTCGAAAGTTGATAAAGAATATTTTTTAAAAGATAAAATATGTGAACTTCATATATACTTCAAATAACAATATGTAATCAAAACTGATTTTGAGTAGCACATCCCTATATTATGATGATAGAATCTGTTCTGATTATATTTGTATAGAAAAATTTCTTAACAGAACCATCAAGATGTTTGTAAAGTTTAATTTGATAATTAATGATGACATAATAGTGATAAAATACAATTAATTTTTAATCAGTATATTAAATATATATATATATATATATATATATATATATATATATATATATATATATATATATATTTATATATATATATATATATATATATATATATATATATATATATATATATATATAGGCTGTTAAAAAAGTAACGGACACTGAAAATACGCAGTTTAGGAAAAAATGACACGCACAAAAGTTGTAGGATTTTGCCCGAACATTCTCATGGTGTAATAAAGCTTGACCTTGGACTCGAGCCTCAAGGGCATTTGGAGGTTAAGTTGGGTTTAAAATGGAAATACCAATTTTTTTGTTACAAATAAGAAAGCGGAATAAATAATATAAGGGTTAAATCATATATGAAGGTCATCGAATATTCTTATACATGAAGTGGTGTAAGTTATTTAATGACTTGACAACTAAGAGTGACGGAGAAAACCTTTTCCTACAAAAGTTTCAGGAAATCGAACGGCGCACCTTAACGTGACCTTAAATTTAACCTTGATCTCCAAGGTCATTTGGAGGTCAACTTCAGAATCTTAAATTAGATCTTCTACTTTTGACTCCATGCATGGAAAGCTAGTAAATTATACATCCACATACGACCATGACGTTAAGGTTATAGTCAGGCAATAAAAGTATTAGAAAGGATGACACGTACAAAAGTTGGAAGATTTCGCCCGGACAATCTTATGATGACTTCAAATTTGACCACGACCTTGACCTTCAAGGCCATTTAAAGGTCAACTTCAGAATTTCGAATGAATCCTATTTTTTTACACACAAACAGAAAGAACAGTTAATAGCCAGTTGTAACTGGTTAGATCAGCACGTTTGCCTTTGAGAACAATGACTATGAATGATTACAGCTATAATAGAAAGTTACACTACATTAACTTTGCTGTGACCCTGACTTCAAACTCAGGTCTGATCTTCATATAAAATTCACTGTTCTATTTGTGAATATCGATTAAAAATGTGAAATGAACCTTTTAGTACCTTGAAGGTCATGGTGAAGGTCCCATTTAAGGTATCCGTTAGATCGTTCACTACGACTTTTGTCGAAGTGTTTTTTCTGTATTGTCAGTATTTTTAAAAATAATTTTGATATTGCTATGACCTTAACTTTGACCTTCTAGGTCATGATAATGTGTGAATGTAAAATTCACCTCACTTTCTATCTGTGGTGTCAAAAAAAACAGGTCTCATTTGAAATTCTGAAATTGAATTTTAAATAACCCTGAAAGATTTTTCATCACTTTTAGTTTTCGAGTCATAAAATTACTCACACCAATCCATAGTATAAGGATATTCGACCCTCCTAGGACCTCCGGATATGATTTTACCCGTTATCTTATCGTTGGATATAAAATTTTTCCGTTTTCGTTTCCTGTAATAAATAATTCGAATTTCTCTTCAACAAACTCAATCTGATCTTCAGATGACTTTGAAGATCAAACTCAAGGTCAAATTGCGTATTTTCGGAGATAGAGGGGTGCTGCGACACTTTCTAAACACCCTGAATAATACTAAAAGACTTTTAATTACTCATTGTCCAACCAATTTATTAAATTAGAAATGAAGAATTATCGATTCAAGGAAATATTTCAATGGTGATTTTTTGTTGCTGTTTATATTGAAAAGAAGTGTCAATTCTAATGACAAATTAAAGAGACTTGGCGTATAGTGAACGAAGTTCGAGATGAAGCAAAATTAAATGCTATAGTTCTAAAATCTCTGAAGAAATTAATAATTTGTTTTGTTCCTTGACTGTTAATCTTTCGAGTTAAATAATGTATTAGTCAGATTATAAATTAATTTTTTTAAAATCATTTTATAATCTTGGATTTATTTTTCCGTCATACAACAGACATCAATGAACTTTAACAGATTATTATTCAATTAAAAAACAAGCCATTGCCTGGAATGAGTGTACAAATATTCCTTAACTT
Source organism: Diaprepes abbreviatus (assembly GCA_034092305.1). Classification (NCBI taxonomy): domain Eukaryota; kingdom Metazoa; phylum Arthropoda; class Insecta; order Coleoptera; family Curculionidae; genus Diaprepes; species Diaprepes abbreviatus. Next base: position 15,017,666 of record JASJET010000050.1, on the reverse strand, counting down.
TCCTAACAGTGTGTTAAATGTTCTTTCTAAAGTTATTAATATGCCGACTACTAGTGATGTTTTTCCCTTATGTCTAAAAAATACAAATGTTATAGGAATAAAGACTGTCCATAAAATTTTCCCCATTGCACTTTTACCGACCTTAACGAAGATTATTGAAAACTGGTTAATTTTCGATTGATGATATTTTGAATTCGTCCAATATAGTTTTTAGCCAACACTAATGATGGTGTATTTTGTTTTTGTTATCATTATACTTAAGGGTTAATAAAAAGAGTTTACTTTGATTTATCAATTACGTGAATCATTCGGAGCTGCTTGATAAATTGGAGATTTACAGCTTCAGGGGTCGAACGTATCAGTGGTTTATCTCTTATTTGGAAGGCAGAACACAGAGTATTACTTTTGGGAGTTGCACTTCTTATCATTTTGAGTATTACATTAAGTGTATCTCAAGGGTCTGTCTTAGGTCCGATTCTATTTCTTTTTTACCTGAACGACTTTGCTAGTTTGGACACTAGAGATAAATTTACCTTATTTGCTGTCCCGATTCTGAAGGCCTGAACCTGATTGTAACAGAGGAATTACAAAAAATTAAAATTAGGGGTGATTTAAATGAAATAAGTTTTAATTCACAACAAAACGTGCGTTATGCATTTTAAATGTAGCCAAAATGATATCTTCGTTAAAGATAATTTACTAAGATACCTTGACACCTTCGTTTATTAATCGGGTGACTGCCTGGTTGGGGTACTAAAGGGGTACTTCCGCAGTAATGTAGTGATGCAAAGTTCAAACCTTTGCAATTGCCTAAAAAGGGTGATCACTTGACACTAGTCTGAAGGAATCTAGTTATTTCCACATTAACTATTAACCTGTAATTAAATCAGCTCAAGTAAATATAAACAATCCATTTCCACCCATAGTCTCAGAAACGTCTAGATTTGGCAACTCTGATCATCGCCATCCTGTTGCTGAACAGTAAGGTTCTTTGTTGTCATTTCTTGGTGCATGATCTTTAAGTAAAAAATACCTACAGCTACATAATTTTTTGGATGCAATCTATTTTTATTTATTGCTTAACTACGTATCGCAGTTTTACTAGTTTAAGTTTACATCAGTTACACGGTAACAAATCATTTATTCATAATAAAGTTTGTTTGAAAAATAAGCTTCTATGGTATTAACATGGTCCATTTTTTTCTAGCCCCCTTTCTTAAAAAAATATGTTCATCAAAATTTATTTATTTTTAGGAATGTTCTGAACTACCAGAAGTATTGCAACCCGGTTGCAAATGGAGATTCGAATGGTTTGAAGGAGTGGATAATCCTGATGTAGATTTTTACGAAATTGAATGTCCTCAAGAACTTCTCAGTATTACGGGTTGTAAATAGTTCTTTTTAATAAACATTTTACGAACTTGCACGTTTATTTCATTTAGTAATAGTAAAAATTTAAAACGAGGTTAGCGAACTTAAAAAATGCATAACAAAATGAATATATAAAGTTTCTCATTTTAAAAGTTGCAGCCAAATATTTTTTACCAAAGCTTTTTCATAAAAAATGACCGGATTAAAAGTTATTGAATTTCAAGAGAGACGCCCAACGGTGTAGTTGTATTTGACCTTGAGATTACTTGAAGGGCAAGTGTTTATTTTAAAGACATGAACCCCTTTTTTTTATCGCAGAAATGGAAAGCAAGAAACTGTGCGTTAGGATGTCATTTAATTTTAGGGATCATTTGAAGGTCAAATATGTTAAATCTTTATTGAAGTAAACAGACTTGAATATTAAAATTATTAGAATTAAGGTTGAGTGTCTGGCCCAACTATGACCTTGACTTTGATCTTAGATTTCTAAAGTCTTTTTGTCGTCTAGATTCGTAGTAGAAATTCAAACTCATTTGAAGGTCACTTCGGGCTAACCATATGAGAACTGCATGTATATATATATATATATATATATATATATATATATATATATATATATATATATATATATATATATATATATAGGGTGCCCGATAAACACCTCCAAATTTTTCGGGAGCATACAGTGTCAAAATAACTCTACTTTGTCATAGTAAAAAAGTTCCTAAGGTGTCCCTTAACGGAGATATAGATAGAGCCCTAAATAATAACCCAGCTGTTTTAAGTTTTGAATCGACTGTATAATTTAATGACATTTTAAAATTTTTTAGAGGCCTTAAAGTCTCATTAAACCATACTAGAGTAGATGTTTTAAATCATCAGAGAAATCAGGAACGGACTTGCAACCACATTCATTGGGCCTAATTTTTGATAGGTGTCATTTTGCACAACTGAAAACTGATTTTTTACTGGCGGTTTTCAAGATTTATCGAACTTTAAGCGAAAAACTGAAAAGTTACTAATGCTAAATACACACAGGTAAAAATAAAATACTCAGGGTGTGCTGATGTGCCTAAGTCTAAGGAATTTAGGTTTGAAGACCTTGGTGGCAATAAAACAGACCTTACGAGAAACCATTGTTTGTGTATGTTTTAAATTATAGCGTAAGGGTTTTTATTAGCCCAAAAATGTAAAATATGTGAGTTTATTATGCAAACCGGCCTCATCAGTAAACAAAATACGGTTAGAAAAATTTAGATTTAGGTTATATTGCTGTATAAACCAGTTGGAGTACTGAAGTCTGGTAAGATAATCATATGGAGATATAACGTGTACTTTTTCAACGTGATACGGGTCAGATCACTGTTCTTCTTCTTTTTCTTCCTCTTGCTATAGGCTTACAGCCTGTTTTTTCCAACTCAATCATTCATCTCATTTGATGTTAAAATCCAGGACACTCTCCATCTTTTAGGTGGTCTACCTATTGGTCTTCTGGTTTCTGGTCTTCCATCTCGGGCGATTCTCACTATCCTATTTTGTGCCATTCTTCCTACGTGCTCATTCCAGGCTCTTCTGCGCTTCCGTCCCCATCTTACTATATCCTGCATTCCATGTTCCTCGCGTATTGTTGAATTGCGTATGTGATCTCTTAATGTGTATCCCGATATTCTTCTTAGTACTTTCATTTCGTCAGTTCTTAGAATTGATTTTGTTTTTGTGTTGTCAGCTCTCGTCTCTATTGCGTACGTCATTATCGGTAGAATACAGGTCTTGTAGATTTTTGTTTTTGCGTCCTTGCTCATGTATGTGTTGTGCCATATTATATCCGCCAGGCTTCCTGAGATTCTATTTGTCTTGTTTACTTGGTTTCTTACTTCTCTTGTTCTGTCTTGGTTTGAGGATATCTCAACTCTTAAGTAATTAAAGGTCATGAGTTGTTCTATTGGTTTGTCATCCACTACTAGTTTGCATCTTAAGGGCACTTTGCTTATTACAATTGACTTAGTTTTATCGATGGATATTTTCATGTTGAATTGCTTACTTATAGTGTGGAATGCAAATAGAAGTCTTCATTTTCCGAGACTATGACGGCGTCATCAGCGTTACATATTATTGTTATTTCCCCGGTATTCATTCTGTACCCTGGTGCCGCTCTTTTGACGTTCTCAATTATTTGGTCCATTACTATGTTAAACAGTAATGGACTCAGAGAGTCCCCCTGTCGTATGCCCGACGCTATCGGTACATCACTGTTCTGTTTCATATAAATCCATTTTGTAACATTTTTTTGTGACGCAAGCTGTCTTATTCTGTTTAAAGGGTTGTCAGCAACATTTTGAAAAATTCGTTCTTCTGCGTGATAGTCTTGTGCTCCTCTGGTAGGGCCCTTACCGCCACGTCGCGGTAAATTGACCGTGAGTAAAACATGTAAAAAATTAATTTGTTAACTCTAATAATTATTTTCGGATTATCTGTTACGTGTTTCCCTTAGGGTTCAATCAACCCTTTGAAAGGTCTTTGGACTTTGCAATATTCATGCTGGAAATCTTTCAGCATAAAGTCTTCTTGACTTCGAAGAATTTGACTACGCTTCACCATAAATTAAATGCGTATCAGCATACTCTGCGTAAGAATATTCTTTCACTTTTTAAAATTATTTTTTCTTGAAGTCTTGAAGGCAGTTTTGACAAGTTTTGTCAATAGCAATTCAAAATGTAGCTATTAACAATAATATTCTGTTTTTTACCTGTTTGTATTTAGAATTAGCAACTTTTGAGTATTTGGCATAAAAACCGATTCATCGCGAAAACGGCCAGTTTTATCGAAATAAATCAAGAGTAATGATCAAGATATTTAAAAATCAGTTTTTAGCTCTGTAAAATTACACCTGTCTTCTCTGATGACATTTATTGTATTAAGGTTTAATGAGTCTCTATGGCCTCTATAAAATATAAAAGTTTCTTTAAATTATTCAGGTCAGTTACCATTTAAGACTCAGTATCTCCGTTAAGAGGCACTGTATGCTCCTCCCGAGAAATTACAAGGTACTTACGAGACACTATATATATATATATATATATATATATATATATATATATATATATATATATATATATATATATATATATATTGTTACGAACTTTATAGCGTTGCACATTTCATAATATTAGTTTGTGTTTGCAGTTCATAGGGTTTTAGATATATTTTCTACAAGTTTATAATTTATTTAAGTAATTTTACCTTTGTTAATTTCCTCAGGAGACGACTATGAAAGAAGGTCTGGAACTTTTTAGAGAATTCGATTTCCCTATTTTTAGTATGGAACGCCTATGATGGAAGGTCTAGAAATCGCCGGATTATTCCTTTTTCTTAGTTTTATCACACCACGTAGTATGGAAATCCTTCTAGAGAATTAGGGAATCTTCCTGAGAGTTCGTCGACGCAAGTTGAAATAATTTGACAAGTGTCAAAAGTAAGGTTGACAATAAAAAGTGATTAAAAAATACAGGGTGTGTAGTTTGATTGGAGACCGGCCGTCCGGAAGAAATTGGTGTCGGAAGTGGATCAAATCCAGAAGAGGTTAGTTTAGGTTAGAAAATTAGAAAAAGAAGGAAAAAAAAATAAACTGAAATTGTATGCCAGTGGAAACTAGAAGCCAGAAAGCAAAAATGGAAGAACAACTTCAAGCTAGTTTGAATCAAATACTGATGATGATTCAAGACATGAAAACAAGCCAAGATGATATGAAGAAAAGCCAAGAAGAGATGAAACAAGAATTGAAAGAAGATATGACGAAAAATCAAGTTGATATGAAGAAAAGCCAAGAAGAGATGAAACAAGAATTGAAAGAAGATAGGACGAAAAATCAAGATGATATGAAACAAGAATTAAAGACAAGCCAAGATGATATGAAACAAGAATTAAAGACAAGCCAAGATTATATGAAACAAGAATTAAAAACAAACCAAGAAGGTATGACAAAAAATCTTGATGATATGAAACGGGAATTAAAGACAAGCCAAGACGATATGAAACAGGAATTAAAGGCAAGTCAAGAAGAGATGAAACAAGAATTAAAGACAAGCCAAGATGATATAAAACAAGAACTAAAAATAAGCCTGAAGGACATGAGACAGGAACTTAAGACAAGTCAAGAAGACATGAAAGAAGACATTAAAAAAAATCAAGACGATATGAAACGTATAGAACAAGAAATGCAACAGGAACTTAAGACAAGTATCGGTACAGGGAACGCCTTCGGTTTTGTGCTTCTCTCATTTGTGCACTACTTGGCTCCGTCGATTTTTTTTGAATTTGGATTTTTGGTTGTGGTGAATAGAATTGAGTTGACTCTTGAAGTGAATCGATCGTAGTAAATTCCATGTGTGAATCAAATGAGTTAGCGGGGTGTCTCTCTGTAGACGCGAGCGTTTGGTTTCGTTGACCCAAAGGTCGTAAACCAGGGAAATGGTTGAATTGTGAATGATTTTCCAGGGGATTAATCGATGTAATTTCTGAAGAAACCTCGTAGTACGATTCGTTCTTGAAATCGATGAATTGTCTGCAGAGTCTTGCAGTATTCGTAACGGGGTTGTCTAAATCGATTAGATTCCTCGGAATCTGTTCACTGTGGTGCTGTGGTTGTTGTGTTGGTTGGCGAAAGGAAAGGCACCCAAGGGGTGCCGGAGAGGACCCACCGTAACCTCCCGACCCAGGAAAGATCCAGGCCTCCTCACCTTTCTTGCTGTTTATTTGTGGCATTGGAATTGTTGAGCCATATTTTATGCTCTTAAATTTTGAAGAGTTTTGAAGTTTTGTTGTTTTTTGTGTGAGCCAAAAGTCAAATGGGGACTTTAATTTAATACAAGACGCGTATGGAGGTGAGCTGAAGTGCTCTACGGGCCTTGTGCAATGTAATTGGGGTAATCTAATTATTGGAAAATTAGATTGGTTGGTTGCAACTTTTGAATGTACTGTGTAAAAGTTTGTTTGTACGAGAAAGTCAATCTAAATTTGTCAAGTGTTTGTCTTTTGGTCGGAAAAGATTTTTCGCAAATTTAATTGTATTTCTCGTTGGTATCCGAAATCCGCTGCCTTCTCCGAATTTCACGATATTTTATGTCACGGTAATTTGATGGGACTTTTCTGTTAATTTTTTCGCGCTCGAATTTTGTATGCCAAATTTTTCTAAGTGTTTACCAATTTAGAAAAAAAATTCGTGCGGGACCAACCTTAGAAAAATGCTTTTCTAAGTATTTTTTGGTATTGTTTAATATATGGGGATGGTTCAAGGCTTTTGCAAACCTTTAATGTCTTTGGAGGGTGAGTTTATTGGGAACACTCTTTATTTAATTTGTTTCGCGAAATTTATGACGGTGATCCGTAATTGCAACCCCAGTTCGTGTATACAATTACGAAAAAACACCCGTCTTTCGAACTCTAGTATATCGGGCTCTGAGGTTTAGAAAACCTAGCTTACCTTAACCTGAAAATTTAAATCAGAGGAACCCCGATATACCGTATTTAAATCCGATTGTTGCAAAAACAAAAATTAAATTATTTTTAGAGTCTTCAGGCACCCCAGCCTTTGGCAATTTCCCGGGAAAAAGCTACTAGTTCGTCCAGGGGCCTCGGAGGTGCTTTGTTTTAAACTTAAAATTAGCAGAAATAATCCTTCAGCCACGCAGCCCTCTAAAAAGATCGTCGAGGTTGATATTTTCTGGGCTATTGAGCCTTCCTGCAGAATTATCTTCTCGAATTTGTCAAATATCTTTCCCCTAAAATACGAATTTCTTTTAAGAAAATGCGAATTTCTTTCAAAAAGTTTCGATATCTGACAAATTCTAACGTTCTTTCTTCACAACTGATGTTTTCTCTCTTCAAAACTGATGTTACGTGATTTTCTGTCTCTTCCTTGAGCATAAAATACTGGCAGTGACGTTTTTGCTGGCTATTGCACAAAACATGGGGTTTATATAGTTTCCGAGAGCTGGCTCTACTCTCTTGTGTGTAACCAATCAGAACAAAGCGAACTTTTGATTGGATACTTTTTCGTTTACGCCGGAACTATATAAGAAAATTGCATTGTGCGATTACCGACATTCTATCCGTCGGATCGCGACGAATCTTGCGGCAATCGATTGGATTTTTCATTATGCAATTTCTCATTCCATTGTAAATTTGTTAATCCGTAAGGGATATTTACAATACCCCCCCACCTAGAACGGGCTCAGTATCTAAATTTTCCATTCCGATCTAGATACTTCGTACGTGATTCTGATAAGTGTCATTCTTGTGATGAATCTTGATTCTGGTCGAGGGATTCTAACTCCTCCAGTAATCTGATGTGGTCTTCTGGAATTTGATCGAGATTTGTGACGTGAATTGGTGGTGGTAAAGAATGAACACTTTCTTCTGTGTGAACTTCCGCTGAAGTTTGAATTAACGAGCTACCTCCTTCGTCTTCTGAATCTGAATCGGTATCCTGACGATTTTCCTGAGGAAATTCGTATTCAGAGATGTCTGATTCGGAAGTAACCTCGTCATCATCTGGTTCTTCATTTATTTGATTTCCGCGAGGAGCTGGTCGCAGATCATCAAGGTGAAGATTTACTTGCTTGCCATTAACTAATACTTCGTAGGTGGTATCTCCGTTGATTTTCACAATCTCGTGCGGGCCAGACCAATAAGGACACAATTGATGTGTTGCTCTTTGACGTACTTTGGTATTTACCAAGTCGCCGACTTGAAATATGACTCGGGGTTTCGACTCGTCGTGAATCTCTTTGAGTAGATACTCTTTCTGCCTACGTCGTATGTCGTGTTCTTTACGTTCTCGCTCTTTACGAGTTTGATTTCTGCGTTCTGTAGGCCATTTTCTGAGAAATTCTCCTGGTGCAGGTAATTCGTGACCTAGTACGATCGATGCAGGGGTGACGCCTGTGGCTCTGCATGATCTACTATGCAGTACTTGTAATGTCTTGGGTATTAGCTCCTCCCAAGAATTTGGTGGTGTTTGAATCATTAAGATTTTCAGAATTTTCTTAAATTCTTGTATCTTCCTTTCCACGGGATTAGCTTGCTGATGAGCAAGACTGGCGAAGACGTGCTCGATCTGAAGTTTTTCGCACATCTTGCGGAATTTGTTCGCCGTGAAAATTGTTCCAAGGTCAGAGATGATCTTTTCCGGGTATCCGTACCGACTAAAGACCTCATCTTCTAAGAATGAAACTACTTCTCGCGATGTAGCTTTGTCTATAGCTTTTGCTTCGACCCATTTGGAAAATAGATCTTCACAAATGACTATGTATCTTTTGCCAGTGCCTCTTGCTGGTACGTCGAATGGACCTAGTACATCTATCGAGAGCATCTGGAAGGGAAATTTTGGGAAATGAGCCCGTAAAGGAGCCATTTCCTGACGTTGTTGTGTTTTACACAAGCTACAATTAATACATTGTTTCACGTATTTTGCTATGTAATCCTTTTGTTTTTCCCAAAAGTAATTACATGTTATTGCTCTGTAAGTTTCGTCAGTACCTGGGTGTGCCGCATCATCTATGTCATGGTATACATAACATACTTTCTCGATGAATTTTCGTGGTACTACTAACTTATCTCCATCGCTTCGTTTACGATATAGAAGACCATCTTTTACCGTAAACTCTCTTATCATCCTTCGTTGAGCTACGGTTTCTGGAAGTATGGTTTCTAATGCTCGTAAAACTCCAATGGTTCGTTGAATATATGGAGTGGTGCTATGTGCTGCTACTATTTGATCGTGTAACGTTGATTTGGTCAAATTGGTGATTTGGTTGATTTTTATCAGATCTGCTTGTAGATCTGACGTTGTGTCTGATTGACTTGTATTTAGTTCTGTTGTTGTTGAACTATTCATCAGGGGTACTACCATGCGGTTGATATCTGGCTCGTCGTCATGAATTATTTCATCCGCGGGTTCTCTACTCATGAAATCACATAATCCATTCTCCTTACCAGCTACATGTTGCACCTCAAATGAATATTCTTGTAGCAACATTGACCAACGAGTAAGTTTGGCTTTAGATCCCTTGAACCTATTTAGCCAGGTTAAGATCTTACTGTCGGTTCGTAATATGAATTTGGTTCCTTCGAGGTAACCGTTAAAGAGCTTGATAGCCCAAATAACGGCTAAACACTCTTGCTCGTTTATATGGTATCTTCTAGCAGCGCTAGAAAATTTGGAACTTGCATGTGATATGATGTATTTTTTTCCTTCATCTTCTTGATACAATACAGCTGCCATGCCAATGCTACTAGCATCTGTTTGTAAAATGAATGGCAGGTTGAAATTTGGTCTGTGAAGTGGTTTACATGTCGTTAAAGCATGTTTCGTATCTTCAAATGCTTTCTGCTCAACTTCAGTCCGTTTGAACTTACGATCTTGACGAATCAGATCTGTCAACGGAGCTGTCAAGATAGCTAAGTTTGGAACGTACTCACGTAACCAGTTGCACAATCCAATGAAGGACTGTATTTCCCTTTTGTTGCGTGGTACTCTGAATTTTTCAATCTTTATTTGGTGTAAGTTTAAAGGATGAACTTCTCCTCCTTTAATCCAGTGTCCTAAATAGTCTATTTCTGTTTTGAACAGCTGGCATTTCTTTCCAGAGACTTTTAGGTCATGTTGTGCTAACCTCTCGAAGATTAGTCTTAAGTGTTTTATGTGATCATCTTTAGTCGGCTATAGATGATTATGTCATCCAGATAGACAATTACAAACTTTTGAATATACCCAATGAGTACTTCAGTTGTCATTAGCTTCTGGAAGGTGCTCGGAGCGTTTTTCAGCCCGAATGGCATTACATTGAACTGATACCGTCTGGAGTATTGAATGCTGTGTATTGTTTGGAATTTTTTTCCATCGGTATCTGCCAGTATCCTTTCTTGAGATCCAATACTGAAAAGTATTTTGCCGTGGATATATCTTTTAATGCGTCGGTCACTCTAGGTAAACTCGACGATTCATCTGTACTGATTTCGTTCACAAGACGATAATCAACACAGAAGCGGGGTTCTTTGTTTGGTCGTTCAATGATGACTGGTGGTGATGCGAAAGCTGACGTGGTAGGCTCTATGACGCCTTTTGCCAACATTTCGTCGATTTGATTATAGAAGATTTCCTTCTTATTTGGATTTAAGGGATAACATCTTTTGTTAATCACCTTATTTTCTGTTAATGTGATTTTGTGTTGAGTTGTTCTAGTGGTAGGTTGAACTAGACCAACTTGGAATATCTCTTGATATTCTTCAACTAGCGTTTGTAACTCCTTTGGTGTTTCCGTCATATCTGGTACTTCAACAATGCTGGTCAAGTCATTAAAAGCTCGGTTCCAGTACAAAGTCTGCCTGTTTTCTTGTCCCACAGATATGCTCTTGCGAGCGTAGTCCAAGACGACTCGTTCTTGCTCTAGAAACGGTGTTCCTAAAATCATATCGGAGTCGAGGCTTTCTATTATTAGAAAGTCAACCTCATACTCGTGTTGGCCTAATGTGATCTTCATTGTTGTTTTACCAATAACTTCCGCAGTATTGTTGCTACATGCTAGCTGCACTAACGTCGATGATGCAGTGTTGATATTATCAATTTGAATCCGATCTGAAACCAAGTTATACTCCGCTCCAGAATCGAATAAGGCACGCAATTGGTTGCCTTTGTGTGTAACAGTCACTACAGGATTGTTTGCAGATCCTGTAGAATTCAATTTGATTTCAATGTGATCTGTTACTGGTGATTGGTAATCGATGTGTGTGCTAGTGATGATTTCACTTGGTGAACTCGGACATAGGCTGGTTTGAAGTTTGAGTGATTCTGGAATATCTGTATCCAGGAGTGATTCATGACTGCTTGTGGTGATGTTTCCTCGCAAATCGTTCAGATCATGCTGAAGGGGTGGTGGCCTAATATCAATACACGGTGAGTTGTGAATGTCAATCAGATCTTCCTGTTCACGGTGATGTGTGATCATACTTCGGTGATTGTCAGTTTTGGACTGAACGTGAGTTGAAGGTATGTCACTGGTGATGTGTGAGACAGACAAGTCTTCAGGACGGTGATGTTGTATATCGATATCAGATTTGTGAATTTCAGCGATGACGTCGCAATCTTTTGGCTGCGGATTAACATCGTGATGCGTGTCACGATTTTCCTGAGGTACAAAGGTATCCAGAATAGTGGTGATACCAATGTCGTCGTTCGGTGCATCGATTAAATTGTTGTTAAGTTCGCATCGAAATGCGGGGTTTGTTGAATGCATCGACGTTTCGTGTGTGTTGATGTTTGATTCATCATCAGTATCTTCGTCTAATGAAATTAGATCGAATGAGATATCTGATGTGATTGATAATTGTTGATTGCTTGTTTGAGATGCGCTGAATAAAGTGTCAGGGCCGACACTTACTTCGGCTTCTTGTGCTTGTTCAGGTCGGCCCGTGAAGAGTTTTCCGAAACCGTTCCTGAAACTTGTTTTGGTTTGTTTTTATTTTGTTTTAATTCAACACCTTTTGGTTTTGTCTCAATTTTGGATTGGACTTGATTGATTCGAACTTCGTTTGTGTTTTCCGATTTTAAAACCGGTGTTCTGTCATTTGAAGTTCGTTTTGATGGACAGTCACTATGCCAATGTAGTCCTTTACAGAATCTACAAGGGTTTGGTGGTGGCTTTGGTGTGAATTTTTGTTGATTTGTAATCTGGAAAGAATTTTTCAATCCAGGTTGTTGATTGTTGTTGAATAATCCTGATCTTTGAGGGATCATTGGATTATTTGGTTTATTGAATTTATTTGTCAGGGATGCCATTAAATTATTCTTGTTTGATGATGCAATGTTGCCAGTTTGTTGTTCAAACTTTTTGACATTTTTCATCGCTATTTGTTTTGATTGTTCTTCCTCTTGGATATCCCTTTCGATTGTTCGAGCTAACGTCGTTAACCTTTCCAAACTGATCAAGGGTATACCGCGTAATCTCGACCTGATTTCTGGTCTCAATTGGGTAATCAAAACAGGTATGAATGTTTGTATAACGCCATCTGGATTTATCCTTGTAAATAGCGCATGTTTCCTCAAGATAAATGTTTCCACATTTTCTGTCGGTTTTTGTGGTGTTCCATAGAGATCTGACTGCAATTCAGCAAGTTTTTCCACGTTCTGGAATCTCTCTAAGAATTTTGTAGTAAAATCATCATAATTCTTGACATATGGTTTGTATGGTTCGAACCATTTCTTGGCTACACCATATAATTGTTCGCGTGCGTAGAAAATTTTTTCGCGTTCAGCGATTCCATTTTCTTTAAACCATATGTTTAATTCGATCAAGAAATCATGGGGATTTTCATGGTCTAATCCTGCAAAACCGGCTCTTAAGACAGACCGTCGTTGTGCTTGTTGATTAGCCATTTGTTGTGTCAAAGCAGTTAATGCTTTCGCGGTTTCTATTTGTGCCATGTAGGCCAAATCTTGTGGTGTTTGATGTGGATTTGGACGTTGAAGCATCTGCGTGCCTGTAACGTAATGCGGGTCGACGTTCAATTCTCCGAATTGTTGTGGGCTTCGTCTCTCAATTTTCGAGAAATCATGTACTTCTGGCTTATATGTGTTCTGTTGCATTGCAAAATGTGTATCTGGATCGTAATCGTAAAGATTATCTTTTTCCATGTTTTGCAATCGTATATGAGAAGTCATAGGTACATTTTGATCCACGCCGGGGATGCCATATCGGAACAGGGATGGCTTTCCTTGCGTGTGATCAGTTTCCCCACCGGGGATGCCATATCGGAACAGGGAACACCTTCGGTTTTGTGCTTCTCTCATTTGTGCACTACTTGGCTCCGTCGATTTTTTTTGAATTTGGATTTTTGGTTGTGGTGAATAGAATTGAGTTGACTCTTGAAGTGAATCGATCGTAGTAAATTCCATGTGTGAATCAAATGAGTTAGCGGGGTGTCTCTCTGTAGACGCGAGCGTTTGGTTTCGTTGACCCAAAGGTCGTAAACCAGGGAAATGGTTGAATTGTGAATGATTTTCCAGGGGATTAATCGATGTAATTTCTGAAGAAACCTCGTAGTACGATTCGTTCTTGAAATCGATGAATTGTCTGCAGAGTCTTGCAGTATTCGTAACGGGGTTGTCTAAATCGATTAGATTCCTCGGAATCTGTTCACTGTGGTGCTGTGGTTGTTGTGTTGGTTGGCGAAAGGAAAGGCACCCAAGGGGTGCCGGAGAGGACCCACCGTAACCTCCCGACCCAGGAAAGATCCAGGCCTCCTCACCTTTCTTGCTGTTTATTTGTGGCATTGGGAATTGTTGAGCCATATTTTATGCAATTAAATTTTGAAGAGTTTTGAAGTTTTGTTGTTTTTTGTGTGAGCCAAAAGTCAAATGGGGACTTTAATTTAATACAAGACGCGTATGGAGGTGAGCTGAAGTGCTCTACGGGCCTTGTGCAATGTAATTGGGGTAATCTAATTATTGAAAAATTAGATTGGTTGGTTGCAACTTTTGAATGTACTGTGTAAAAGTTTGTTTGTACGAGAAAGTCAATCTAAATTTGTCAAGTGTTTGTCTTTTGGTCGGAAAAGATTTTTCGCAAATTTAATTGTATTTCTCGTTGGTATCCGAAATCCGCTGCCTTCTCCGAATTTCACGATATTTTATGTCACGGTAATTTGATGGGACTTTTCTGTTAATTTTTTCGCGCTCGAATTTTGTATGCCAAATTTTTACCAAAGTGTTTACCAATTTAGAAAAAAAATTCGTGCGGGACCAACCTTAGAAAAATGCCTTTCTAAGTATTTTTTGGTATTGTTTAATATATGGGGATGGTTCAAGGCTTTTGCAAACCTTTAATGTCTTTGGAGGGTGAGTTTATTGGGAACACTCTTTATTTAATTTGTTTCGCGAAATTTATGACGGTGATCCGTAATTGCAACCCCAGTTCGTGTATACAATTACGAAAAAACACCCGTCTTTCGAACTCTAGTATATCGGGCTCTGAGGTTTAGAAAACCTAGCTTACCTTAACCTGAAAATTTAAATCAGAGGAACCCCGATATACCGTATTTAAATCCGATTTTTGCAAAAACAAAAATTAAATTATTTTTAGAGTCTTCAGGCACCCCAGCCTTTGGCAATTTCCCGGGAAAAAGCTACTAGTTCGTCCAGGGGCCTCGGAGGTGCTTTGTTTTAAACTTAAAATTAGCAGAAATAATCCTTCAGCCACTTCTCGAATTTGTCAAATATCTTTCCCCTAAAATACGAATTTCTTTTAAGAAAATGCGAATTTCTTTCAAAAAGTTTCGATATCTGACAAATTCTAACGTTCTTTCTTCACAACTGATGTTTTCTCTCTTCAAAACTGATGTTACGTGATTTTCTGTCTCTTCCTTGAGCATAAAATACTGGCAGTGACGTTTTGGCTGGCTATTGCACAAAACATGGGGTTTATATAGTTTCCGAGAGCTGGCTCTACTCTCTTGTGTGTAACCAATCAGAACAAAGCGAACTTTTGATTGGATACTTTTTCGTTTATGCCGGAACTATATAAGAAAATTGCATTGTGCGATTACCGACATTCTATCCGTCGGATCGCGACGAATCTTGCGGCAATCGATTGGATTTTTCATTATGCAATTTCTTATTTCATTGTAAATTTGTTAATCCGTAAGGGATATTTACAATACAAGTCAAGAAGATATGAAGCGCATAGAACAAGAAATGCAAAAGAAGATTAACAAAATTATGGAAGACGTACATGGCGAAGTACAACATGAGGTGACGGGAATCCATAGACGGATGCAACAGTTACATTTGCAAATGGAGAAGGTAGCCAGTACAGGTGTAATAAAGGTAGATGGTGTTCCTGCAACTAGTGTGATGAAGCCACCTACCTTCGACGGCAAGGTACCTTGGCTTACCTATGTCCGTCAGTTCGAAGCCGCCGCCACCGGCAATAACTGGAGTTTACCGGAAAAGGCACGTGCTCTTGTTCTAGCACTACGAGGTGAAGCTATGGAGGTCCTACGTAACATTCCGGAAGAAAAACAAAATGATTACGAGTTCATTGTTAGTTTTCTGGAGATGCGCTATGGGGAAGCCCACCTCCAAGAAGTTTATAAAGCCCAACTCCAAGGAAGAAGACAAAAATATAACGAAAGTCTTCAAGAATATAAGGCGGATATCATGAGGTTAATAAATTTGACCTACTCAACATACCCAGAAGAAATAAAGCAAGAATTAGCAGTGAATAGTTTTATTGAAGGTTTACGCGACCCAGAAACAAGTCAGACACTAAGAATGGCCAGACTGAAGAGAATATCCGAGGCTCTTGCTTATGCCCTTCAGTTTGAGACAGCCAAAGAGACATCAAGGAACCAAGAACGAATCATAAGAGGAGTCAATGTTTCTCGAGATTATCGCAAGATTAACGAGAAAACTTTCATGAGGCTTATGAGGGAGTTGCTAGAATTTTTGAATGAAGCGAAAACACAAGATAACAAAAATACAACCTTTCGTAGCAGAAATAGAATTCGTTGTTGGAAGTGTGGTCAAGAGGGGCATCTACAAAGCCAGTGTATTCGCAATAATGTTCCTGACAGAGGCTCTGATGGCTATCGGCTTTATATTGCTAATATAGGTGATGATGTTCAAAGAAGCGACTTGGAGAAAGTCTTTGCTCCTTATGGTGAACTTAAAGAAGTCTGGTTAAGTAATAGTATTCCCTGTTTTGGATTTGCTGTTTACAAAGATAAAAGAAATGCTGCAGTTGCTGTCAAGGCTTGCGATGGAGTTGAAGTATGTGGTTGTCGCATTAGAGTAACTTATGCCAGACCGAGAAGAAGGGATCAGGGTCGCAGGTACCATTCGAATACCATGCGTTGTTACCAGTGCGGAGACAAGGATCACTTTTACAGAGATTGCCCGGAAATTACTGTTGGTGGAAACGATAGAAGAAAGGACCATTCCAGAGGACATAGAAGGAGTACTCGCGGTGACCGAGGAGAACGTGACGAGAGGGACCGTGACCGCGAATGGGGCTACGGAAGAAGAACGTTCTACAGGTCATCCACGAGAAGGTACATTGAGACGGACCGCGACGGTGAAAGAGACCCCGGAAGGAAAACGTCTTCCAGGCCACTCTTAGGAAGGTCCGTACAACGTAGTGACTCGACTAAATGATCTGGTATACCGAATTCAGAAAAGCCCTCATGCGAAGATGAAAGTCGTGCATCTGGACAAATTGGCCCATTATCGAGATCAAGATGGTTGATCGGGACGATCAAGGCTTGAGAGGGGGGCAATGTTACGAACTTTATAGCGTTGCACATTTCATAATATTAGTTTGTGTTTGCAGTTCATAGGGTTTTAGATATATTTTCTACAAGTTTATAATTTATTTAAGTAATTTTACCTTTGTTAATTTCCTCAGGAGACGACTATGAAAGAAGGTCTGGAACTTTTTAGAGAATTCGATTTCCTTATTTTTAGTATGGAACGCCTATGATGGAAGGTCTAGAAATCGCCGGAATATTCCTTTTTCTTAGTTTTATCACACCACGTAGTATGGAAATCCTTCTAGAGAATTAGGGAATCTTCCGGTATCAACCAAAAGGGTATATAAAGGGTCCATATCGAATTTCTTAGTCAGTATATTCTGAGAGTTCGTCGACGCAAGTTGAAATAATTTGACAAGTGTCAAAAGTAAGGTTGACAATAAAAAGTGATTAAAAAAATACAGGGTGTGTAGTTTGATTGGAGACCGGCCGTCCGGAACAATATATATATATATATATATATATATATATATATATATATATATATATATATATATATATATATATATATATATATATATATATATATATTTATATATATCTATATATATATATATATATATATATATATATATATATATATATATATATATATATGTATATATATATATATATATATATATATATATATATATATATATATATATATATATGTTATGTCGGATATTCTCACGGGTGTGATGTGTAATCGAAGGTTTTCGGGCATCCCGTGTATGTGCTGAGTCCCTCTCAGGACTGTAAGGCAGCTGACGTTTCGGTGATATCTCATTCACCATCTTCAAAGCTCACTGTATGGCGCCTACGAGCGAACTGACGCCGGCGACTCCAGTGCTGTCGGTACCGTGTGCGCGTCGGACGTGTTCGTTTTCCGAATGATTCCGAACCAACAGGTGGCGAGAACTGCTGCGCGTCATCGGCCCTGTTGCCAGTGTTTGTGGTTGCGTTGCCGAATTGTAATCTGTTTCGTTACTAAGTGGTACTGGTTGATGTTTTTTAAGTAGATTTCTCCAAGTATTAGGCACACGTTGGCTATCATCTCTGCTATTTAAGTTGTTGGGCCTCTTTGCAATTTCAATGGCTTCCCTTATAACTCTCGTGCACAGGTTTTCACATCTCGATAGTATTTTTGTTCCCGAGAAATTTATCTTATGTCCTGTGTTTAACCAGTGTTGGGCCAAAGCAGAAGAAATTGTTTTTTGCTTGACAGAGTTCATATGTTCGTCTCTTCTGGCGCTTATTTTACGGTTGGTTTGGCCCACGTAAGATGAGCTACATTCTCCGCATGGAATTTCGTACACTCCCTGGTTCTCTAGAGGGATTCTTTCTTTAGGTGTTGGCAAGAGATCTTTTACTTTACGGTCTGTGGTGAAAATCGTTTCAATGTTGTGTCTCCTGAGAATTCTTGCGATCTTGTCTGTGGTACCTCTTACATAAGGAATAAAAGCTTTGGAGCTATTCTCTTGGTTTTCGCGATTTTTTGGGGCCAAGTGTTTGTGTTTTAGAGCCTTGTCTATATGTTCTTTTTTATACCCGTTCTTTGTTATGGCATCTTGCAGTATGTTCATCTCTTTGTGATAATTTTCTAGATCTGTAAGGGACTGCGATCGAAACTCCGCCCAAGTATTTGCAGTAGTGATTGAAGTGGGTAATTAATATAGTTTGACACCTACTATTAAGGATGATAAATATTTTTTGTTTTAACAGGTTAGTATTACAAGCTATCACTTATTAGTTTAATTATTTTTATTTTTTACGAAAAGTTAGGTTATTACTAACTGCTACTTTTTTAATGTCTACAAACAAATAAAAGTTTTCTACTGCCTAATCTAGTATAAATACCTTGTTTTGTTTTCTGATACTTGGTCCCAATATTATAAAACACAATTCCAGTTTTTTATTTAATGTGTTTTCTTCTTTAAAACTTTCAAATGTCCAAAATATTTTGCTGTCGCTTCCTATAAAGTAAGGAATTGACAAATATTTGTCCAAAGTCTTGTTCTATTATTTTCTTCTTTGAAAAATTTCAATTAAATTTTCTTATATTCTTCCAATCACTATTTATCGTATTTGTTGTTGTCTGAGAGTTGAAAATTTACTTCACAAGACAAACTTTGAAACTTTTTAATTACTTTTATTAAATTATAAAATAGTTTTAATTAACAACAACAAACACATAACCTCTTTTTTAAAATAAAAACAAAATATTTTGCTTTTGTTTTCAGGTGACGTATGAAAAATTCCGTTTCCTTTTAAAACAATTCAAATTGTGAGGTTATGAAAATTTTCGGGAGCACGAGAGCCGCAGTGCTTTTAGCAAAATAATAACTTCAACTCTTTCGAAATTCCTACGCCTCGGCTTTATATAGGCGGCCGAAACATATGAAATTTCTACAATCTGATTGGTCAGATGACAGAAATAGATGGATTGTGTATTTCAGTGTATATTTTTTTTTAAATTATTATTATCGGCCAAGCGATTTCGGTCTAATTTAGACTATCTTCAGGGCTCAGACCTCATCAAAGGGCACACCTTAACCTTGCCTTTTTGAGAACAGTCTCCAACAACGCCAGCGTAGTCTCCACATAGAACAAGTCACATATACAATTAAAAAATAAAAAATCTGTCCCAAATTAAAATTAAACTTTTACAGGTTTACTATTTTAATAATGTTAATGTTTCAGTGTTTTGAAAGTTTTAAATTTAAATTTGGGACAGATTTTTTATTTTTTAATTGTATATGTGACTTGTTCTGTGTGGAGGCTACGCTGGCGTTGTTGGAGACTGTTCTCAAAACGGCAGGGTTAAGATGTGCCCTTTGACGAGGTCTGAGCCCTGAGGATGGTCTAAGTTAGACCAAAAGCGCTTGGCCGATAATAATAATTTAAAAAAATATACACTCAAAAACACAATCCGTCTATTTATTGATTTCTTCGGTCTACAACCTGTTAATAACTTATAGATTTTATAACACCTGGCAGCTTGATAAACTTTACTACTTTGGAAAATTACAATTTATGAAGCCTTTTGAATTTTACCAATTTTAACTGGAATTTTCATGTCTTAATGAATATATGGACCTATATCTAATCACTTAGCATTATTTGGGTTTCAATAAATAAACTTTAGAGCTTTCTCGACATTTTGATATATATTACAGCCACTTTGGAATATTATTTGTATAATAAATTTAATAAAAATTAACACCATACACATTGAAATTTATAACTATTTTACTCAAGTTTTGTTCGAAAAACCTCTAAAATGTTTATTGTTGTTTCGGATATCATTATCCCAAAGTACTATATTTGCTTAGAAAAAACTTAAATCTACCTTATAAACTAAATAAATATGTATCATATTTTACAGTTTTGCATAATACATGGTTTTTATTTCTACACAGTTTGTTAAATAATCCTTAAAACTATAACTTGTTCTTGCATATCGAATATTAATGTTTATTTTTCACTAATCACAGTGTTTTTGTTCGCATTTCGCACTAATTTTCCACTAATCGCACTTTGTGTGTCTATGAATGATTGTTTTTATTGGGACCAAATGTGATGTGTAACTCATTAATATTAGTTTTTAAACGCATTCACACCCTAATTTTTTCCTCTATCTTGTTCAATGTTTTTTACATAGTTTTTTTTTTATTGAACTTTAGGCTTTATAGAGAAAAATACAGAAAATATCAGTTCTAAATTATTTGCTTATTCAAGCATTTTGGAATTTATTGTCTGTTTCTTAAACCTATATCTAATGATATATACTATAAACTAAACAATACATCCTAAACTATGCTTAATTGTAATTTTTATCCTAATCTAAATCACGTTTACTGGTTTATTAACCATTAATTCTTCATCTTAACCCTTGTGTCTGATTTTTTCTTGCAATCTTTAAATATATATATATATATATATATATATATATATATATATATATATATATATATATATATATATATATATTGAAAGATTGCAAGAAAAAATCAGACACAAGGGTTATATATATATATATATATATATATATATATATATATATATATATATATATATATATATATATTTATTTTTGCGGCCTTCACGGATTCCTCCGTGTGAGATCCAATAGCAGTGGATATATCCACATTATGCCGTTGTAGTGCTGAAATCACATTCAACAAACTTACAACTATATGCACCTCTATATGTGAATGAAATAAATTTGCACAGCCAGGTGCATGTGGGTACCCTGATGAGTCTAGTAGAGACGAAACATGTACCTCTGCCGTATCACTGTGGCGGGGAGGGTAAGTTTTGACTTTCTTCTCGGCATGGTGGTACAGGCAGTCCATCATCTCGATGGTGGTAGAATAGGATGAATTGTGTTCCTTAGCAATTTATTCCAACTGTGTAGCCTCTATCACAGAAAGGATATGGTTGGAACGAAGTTTGCATTTACTGTTCGCATTTTATTTCATATATATATATATATATATATATATATATATATATATATATATATATATATATATATATATGTATATATATATATATATATATACATCCGTTCGTTCGTTTGGTTTCCTGTAGAAGTTTGCAGATATTTCGCCAAAATCTCATTTGGCATCTTCTGTGCTTGGTGGTTGTAGTTCAACTGAAAGAAAAGTCACCGTGCAGTGTGCTTTATACGCGATCGCAGATAGTAACGGTTGGTTGGCGTTGGCGTTGACTCCGCCTCTCTCGCGAGCGCCACCGTTGGTGTCAGTTTAAGCGTGGTATGCGTGTCGGTACAGTGGTCCCAAGACTATACGGACTTCCTAAGATCCACAAGTCAAATATCCCTTTAAGACCCATCGTTGGCGCTTAAAATTCTGCCACTCAAAAACTAGAAAAATACCTTGCGGGCTTCATGCAACCACGTGTTAAGAATACCTCCTCTTATGTCAAAAACTTGGAGCATTTCTTAACCATTCTATACTCCGTAAGAATTGACAAGGACGACGTCATTGCAAGTTTCGACGTAAAATCCCTGTATCTGAGCATACCGATGGATGAAGCACTGGATCTGATCGCTCAAAAAGAAGATTTCCCAACTCATATCATGGATCTCACCAGACACTGTCTTAAAAATGCATATTTTCTGTTTGATGGTCAGATATACAGACAGATAGATGGTGCTGCCATGGGCTCTTCACTATCTCCAGCCGTGGCAAATCTTTTCATGACCTATTTTGAAATGAAAGCTCTTGAAGAATTCCACCTCAAACCCAAACTCAGGTGTCGCTACGTTGATGATATATTTATAATATGGCCTCATGACGAACAACAGCTCAACTGCTTCCATGAGTTTCTCAATTCTATTTACGCAAAGATACAGTTTACTCTGGAACTAGAGAAAAATAATCACCTTCCGTTTCTAGACGTCCTCATAACCAAAACAATGGATAGAGATCTACGACACACAGTATATCGAAAACCAACACACACGGACAGATACCTGAATGCTGATTCTCACCATCACCCCTCACAAATACAAGGCGTAGCCAATACCTTAATATCAAGATCCATTCGCCTAACTGATGACCAAGGAAAAGAAAAGAAACTATCACAAATAAAAACGGCCCCCCAACAAAACAGCTACAAGACACCAACAATGAATAAGGCAATAAAATTGCAACAAAAACCAACGCGAGAAACAAGGCCACCTGCCAAGGATAGGCGAATCACCATACCTCCCTACATAAAAGGCAGAACAGACAGAATTGGCAGATTACTCCGGAAACACAACATATCTACAGCCTACAAACCACATAAAATAATAAGCTCTTCTTTAAGAAATTCAAAAGACAAAATCAGTCTAGAAAATCAAGGTGTATATAAAATCGCATGTGGCACTTGCAATAAAACATACATAGGCCAAACCAACAGAAGAATATCAGCTAGACTAGAAGAAAATAACCTCAGTATAAGAAACAAATAGACAACATCGGCGCTTTTCCAACACCAGCACGAGACAGGACACAATATTGATTTTGACACCGGCCAGCAAATGGCTAATATAGAACACTACAAGGCAATCCATCGAAATTGAAAAAAAACGGTATTTTAAACAAGAGAGACGATGCACTTAATCTGCCTTCTACTTGGAAAACTCTCTTCAAGCGAGACCACTATACCGACACGCATACCACGCTTAAACTGACACTAACGATGGCGCTCGTGAAAGAGGCGGAGTCAACGCCAACGCCAACCAATGTTACTATCTGCGACCGCGTATAAAGCACGCTGCACGTTGACTTTTTCTCAGCTGATCTACAACCACCAAGCACATAAGATGTCATGAAATTTTAGCGGAACGTCTGCAAACTTCTACAGGAAACCAAACGAACGAACGGATGTATTCCCGGATAAATACTGAATCATATATATATATATATATATATATATATATATATATATATATATATATATATATATATATATATATATATATTACCGGTATTCCGTTACAACCTGGAAAATTACCTGCTAGTCTATCTAAGGATCTAGTTACTACATCAACACCTTTATGGAATCAAGTTCAGGGGTCTAGAATTGAAGATCTTTTAAAAAGAAATCAGAATGTTTTCTTTGTTTCTGAAACGATTTGGGAAGGACCAATATAGTCGAGCATTAAATAAATACTGGTGCAGCAACTCCAGTTAAATAGGCTTTAAAAATAATACCAAACGTGACTAGGTCGAGAAGATGATTAAAGACATGTAAAATCAAGCCATGATAGAATCTTCCCAAAAGCCATGAACATCAACAGATGTATTAGTTAAGAAAAAAGATAACTCAGCTAGATTCTGTGTCGACTCAGAAAACTGAATGATAGAAAGTTAGTTTTCCTTTACCTTGTATTGATGATACTCTAGATACCTTAACTGGATCAAAATTGTTTTCCACATTGGACTTAAAAAGTAACTATTGGCAGGTATGGCTTCAGCTAGAGGATTTTGCTGGCATAGGGCTATGGCAATTTTATGTTATGCCATTTGGTTTTTGCAATTCTCCATCCGATTTTGAATATTCAATGGAACAAATCCTATATGGATTAACTTGGAAAAGATGCCCAGTATACCGAAATAAAATCATAATTCTGGGAAAAAAACTTGACGATCACCTGAAAAATTTCGTATTTTAAAAATTGAGAAGTGCACAATTAAAGCTTAGTAAGAAGAAATGTCACTTTTTTCAAAAAAAAAGTGAAATGCCTGGGGCATATAACTACAGAAGCTGGTGTACGAGCCTATCCAGAGAAGACGGAAGCTATTCAAAGTTGGCCATTACCGAAAAACAAGAATTAATTCAAAAATTATCTCTGTATTTATTATAGAAGATTCATACAAGGATTTACCGATATTGCAAAACTTTTTTTACATTGACTGACTGAAAATAGCAACAACTATGAATGGTCCGCAGAGTGTGAAACCGCTTTTAATGAACTAAAGAAGGTACTTTGTAATGATCTAATATTGCCATATCTTGAGCCTGATCAGATAATTGTTATAGATACTGATGCTAGTAACTCCTCTATAGGTGTTATTTTGTTCCAGATATAAAATTGTCAGGACAAAGTGATTGCTTACTTTCGCAAAGTACTCTGCAAAGATGGGCGAAATTATTGTGCAACAACAAAAAAAAACTACTCGCCAAAATGCTAAAAGTCATATAGCACGATGGTTACAATGCTTGCAAGAGTACGATTTTAAAATTGAACATAGAAAAGGCTTCAACGACATAAATGCAGACGCTTTGTCAAGAAGACCATGTTCAGAATAATGTAAGCACTGTAAGAGACACAAAGAGCGAGATAATTTTGACGATTTCTATGGTCGAAAGACACAACTACAATGCTCTTTCGACTGGGGTCCCAAAATCATCTCCAAAGAAGAACAAGAAGATCCAGATCTTAACATTATCATCAACTTAAAGATATAGTAAGTCAAATCGACCCACTTTTCGAAAAATCTCATCTAAATCTCAAAAGTGAAAGGTTACTGGGCCTAATGATATTCTTTGATTAAGCACGATGGTCTATTAAAAAGAGTTTGGGAGAGTCTGATGGAAAAGACTATAAATACTAGACCATGTTATCCACCAAAAAGGTTCCAGAAGTACTACAAACTTTACGTAAGGGGGTAGGTGGCCGACACTTAGGGGTTATGAAAACTCTTGAAAAAGTTCGAGAGAGGTTTTATTGGCTAGGGAGCTTCACGCATGTAAAAGATTGGTGTAAAACCTGTACTGACTGTGCTGCCAGTAAAGAACCAAAGACCCGTAGTCATGGTAAAATGAAGCAGTGTAATGTAGGAGTACGTTTTGAAAGAATTGCAATAGATGTAGCTGAACCATTTCCTACCAGTAAATCCAGGACGCTATATATTGGTAGGTATGGATTACTTCAGCAAATTACCATAAGTCTATGCGATACCAAACCACTGTGGCTAAAATATTGTCAGAACAGTGGATTTGTAGATAAGGGATGCGAAGAGAAATACACTTTGATCAAGGAAAAACGTTGAATCTGACGTTTTTAGAAACTTTGCAAGTTTCTGAAAATCTACAAAACTAGAACAACACCCCTACATCCACAGCCGGATGGAATGATTGAGAAATTTAACAGAACGCTGAAGAATTACATCAGAATACAAGTAAATGAACAACAAAATATCTGGGATAAATGGATTAAATCCTCTTCCAGTTGATTCGCTCACTAGACGTCCACCTGATAGAGAAGCTACATGGGAAGACAGTAAACAAGTTCAGGTTTTACATAAAAAAGTCTGCGGAAAACCAAAAATAGAAAGCGACAGAATGAGACCCGCTATAAACTCAAAGCCAGTACTGGTGAATTCATGGTTGTGAAAAAGTTTGGTTGTCCAATCCGGAAAAAACTAAAGGGAGTCCATCAGAGTTTCAAATCATCATCGACTAAACGATCTGGTATACCGAATTCAGAAAAGCCCTCATGCGAAGATGAAAGTAGTGTATCTTGACATATTAGCCCATTATCAAGATCAAGAAGGTTGATGCCGAATATCAAGACTTGGAAGGGGCAATGTAATGGACTTTATATAATTATACATTTCATAGTATTAATTTGTGTGTATAGTTTGTAGGGCTTCGGGTTCAAAATTCATCTTGCTTTTGTCAATTTTCTTATGAGACGTCTATGAAAGAAGGTCTGAAATTTTTCAGAACATACTATTCCCTTATTTTTAACATGAAATGCCTATGAAAGAAGGTCTAAATCGCTAAGTTACTCCTTTTCTTGTATATATTACACCACGTAGATGAAAATCCTTGTAGAAAAATGCGGAATCTTCTGGTATCCAGAAAAAGAGTATATAAAGTTCCAGATCGTCTTTTGCAGACAGTTGAGTTTGAGACGTCTTTGATATAATTTAAATTGTTTGACAAGTTATCGGAATTGAAGTTAACAATAAAAGTTATTAAAATAATACCGTGTGTGTTTAAAGACCGACCCCTATCTTACGAATATCGCACTAAAAAAAACAAAATTAGATTTATAATAAGTATTTTAAGAACATCGAAGTGTTAGCTAACTACTATATTCTAGAAAAATCTCTTCCACGGAATCACGTATATATAAATTAATTAACAAATCAGTGTAGCCCATTTTAAATTAAAATATATATATATATATATATATATATATATATATATATATATATATATATATATATATATAATATAAAAAAATCACTCAATAGTTGTTGTTAACAGGTGTATTATTGTAATTTTAACAAATAGATTACGATAAAAATCGTGCTGTCATTTTAACATACAACATCAAAACAAACCACTTGAATATTCTAATAAGTTATCAAAATAGATTAACATTATATAAGTATCTAAAATTCGAACAAACACATTATTGGTCAGGTGATAAAATGGGGCATCTGGTTTTAGCTCTTTCATTAACAGTATGTAAGTAACTTTATATTTTAATAAATAATTCTTTGGTAAAACTAAAATTTATTCTGGTATTTTTAATTCAATGTTATGTTCTCCAAAAACTATCAATGTGTTAACAATGAGTTTTAAATCTTGTTAAAATTTACACAATCCTGTAGAATTTAGTTTACAGTTTCCATTTTTTGAATTTAGAAACTTTTTCAGGGTATTTTGTTGAACTAACCTCAAGGACCAACTTAGTTTCTCTATATGACGCCAAATTTTTCTGGTATAAGAAACTGTTTATGAATTTATAATAAAAAAAATTGGTTAAGTGCGTTTCAAACACGCATTATGCTGAGCTTCAGTAGCAGTTAGTGGCTAGGTTCGTTTACTCTGGAATTATACTGCATGTCTTTGAGTTAATTAAATTTCTTTACGCAATACGTTTTTTTAGCTATGTTTTAAGTAAAACGTTTAAAAAATTCAGAATTCCGTTTTCTTATTTTTTTTTCTAAATATTAAAAATGGTTTTCCTATAAAACTAAAATTTTGTTCCTATATTTAGCAGCTTACAAAAAACAATGATTTTTTAAAAACAACGTGTATTTTCAAAAATAAAAAAATATATCGTTATTACCAGCCAAGATAGGCATAGAGGTGTCTTCTTCTTATTATTATTCTTCTTCTTCTTCGTCTTCTTCTTCTTCTTCTTCTTCTTCTAGGTAGAACCAAGTTCTGTTAGCTACACAATGCCTCATTTATCCTCGTTTGACGTCGAAATCCAGCTGTCTCTCCATCTTTTAGGGGGCCATCCAGGCGGCCGTTTGGTGTTTGGTTTCTCTCTCATCACGGTTTTTGCTAGTCTGTCATCGTTCATTCGTTCCACGTGATCTCTCCACTGCCTACATCGGTTTCGAACCAACTTCACAACATCCCCCACTCCGCTGTCCTCGCGTATTTTTGCATTTCTTATTCTATCCCTTAAACTTGTTCCCGTGATCATTCTCAGCGTTTTCATTTCTGTGGTTCTCATAATTTGTTTTGTCTTTGTTGTTTCATTTCTTGTTTCTGCGCCGTAGGTCAGTATCGGTTTTACACAGACCTTGTAAATTCTTGCTTTGCTCTCAACCGTCATATGTTTATTCTTCCAGATTATGTCTCTTAGTTGGCCTGATATCATGGCCGCTTTGTTGGCCTGTGTGCGTACTTCTTCCGTTACTGCCCTGTTACTTGTTATATGTGCTCCCAGGTATTTAAACTTCCCAACCTGTTCGATACGTTTGTCATCAACCATTAGTTTGCATCTTACCGGTTCTTTTGCTATTACCATTGCTTTAGTTTTCTCCACAGATATTTTCATATTATACTGTTTGGCTGTTCGATTGAGATGGAAAAGCATTCTTTGTAAGTTGTCCTAGCTATCTGCTGTCAAGGCAACATCGTCTGCATCGGTGTTGTGTCCCATTGGATACCCAATATTTGTGCTTTTTACCTTATCAATGATTTCGTCCATGATTACATTGAAAAGTGTTGGACTTAGGCTATCACCCTGTCTTATTCCTATGGATAGTGGGATTTCCTCTGTTGGAGTGTTATTTGTTTTAATTACCATAGGGGTGTGTTAACAAAAATTGAATATCTACAGAATAATCTGGATAAGTACTAGATATGTGGTAAATGAGTTTTGAATTTATATCTTTCTTTCAATAATTTAGCGATGCAAAAAATGTGGAACTAATTTCAGGATTGTCTAGAGAATTTTAAAACGAACCCAAATAGGTAAAAGTATTTGAGGTATACTCTTTAAAAAATATATTTATTTTGCTCGCTTACATTTCCATTATCACCCTGTATAATCAAAAATAATTTTGGAATCTTCTTTAATCTTTGTATAAAACAATTTTTCTTACTTTTATAACGAGCTATTAGATTTTGCCACACTGTTGGGACCTTCTATGTAAATAAATATAAATAAATGAATCCTATTGAATATAAAATTTTTATAAAAAAAATTGAACCGACTTCTAAAAGTGAGCTAAAAAGTTAAAAATAACCATAAATTTTTATACTAAATTGATATTTTTGAAGTCGGCGCCAAGCTAATACCTGACAAAATGTGATTAGCACAAACAGATCAAAAATACTTTATTTGTAATTCCTTTCTTACCATAATCTGTATATATTCGTACGTGTTTATTTCACTTAGAAATAACTAGGAGCCGGCTTCAAAAATTTCAATTTCATATAAAAAATTATAGTTTTTTTCAATTTTCAGAAGTTGATTCAAATTTTTTTTATAAAAGTTTTATTTTTCGATTTTTAGTTTAGAATTCATTATAATATCCATAAATTATTTAAACTAAGTATTAATCGAGATTAGTGGACCTCACAATGACTCTAAGGTAGTAAAAAAGTGCCCATTTCATCCAAAGTTGTAAATCATCCTAAAACGAACCACTAAAAATTCTTTGATTCTTAGAGTTCTTCAAATCCCAGTGAAATTGTGTCAAATAAATATTTGGTCTGTTATAGTAAATCCACTATCTTAAATTTCAAATTTCTTTTAGATTGGTAATATAGGCCCCAAAACATTCCAATATCGATATTTAAAGAACTTGAGATGTAAACCCATGAATGAAATTTCTATTCAATCTTCCCACTGTCGATTTTAAAATTGGTGGAAGATCAAGATATTCTTCTCGAAATAGCTGACACACTTATTCTTGGGTTCTTACCCTATTGCCATATCCTATCGTCATAAGAATTTCTAGCCCCTGACAATTTGAAACAATGTCGCAAAGAAACAGGTGAATAAATTAGTTATAGAAGTTGTACGAAAATGGTAATGGACTAGATTTTGGGAGCTGGTAAAGAATTTAATTTCAGTTAAAATTGTCGACGAAGGTATGACAACCTCGAAAAACTGAAAATAGCCTTCCTTCTAGCTGCTCACTGATGTGAAAATCATAGATACTTTTCTGGAGCGAATAAGGTAAAATTTTCAACCCACCATATTGGATCCGCCGTACTGAATTAAAAAAAAAATTTTAACGTCTTAATCTAATCTAAATCTAAACTCCTCAGAGCTCTTTAGTACCAATTTTGGATGATATCCGAAAAGTTGAAATTTCCAGACCGTCATATTGAATCTGACATATTAGATTTTCTTAAAATAATTTTATGTTCGTTATTTACATCATCAAAAACGATTCAGTCCCATCTTTGAACAAAATCGAAAAATGTAAAATTTTTAGTCAACTATATTGGATTCGCCACTTTAAATTACGAAAAAATACTTTTAAATTCATAATCTACACCCTCAAGATCCCCCTATATCAGTTTTGGAGAAAATCGAAAAATGTAAAATTTATAGGACCCCATATTAAATCCGCTAGATTAAGTTTTTCAAAAAATATTTTAAATTGGTAACACTAACAAAAATCCCCAATACTATTTTCGAGAAAATCGAGAGATGCAGAATCTTTAATCCGTCATCTTGGATCCGCCATATTTAATTTTTTTTTAAATAATTTCGGATTCATAATGTGTGATTTCAAAAACCCTATCATATCAATTTTGCAAAAAAAATCGGACAAAATTAATTTTTTATCCGCCATATTGAATTTTTTTAAAATAATTTCAGATTCATTATGTGCGACCCCGAAAACTCCGCCATACCAATTTAGGAGAAAATCGGACAAAATTCATTTTTTCCTCCGACATATTGGATCCGCCATATTAAATTTTTTAAAAATAGTTTTAGATTCGTTATTTGCGGGCCTGAAAACTCCCTCGTACGAATTTTGGAGAAAATCGGAAAAAATTGATTTTTTGGCCGGCATATGGAATCTGTCATATTGATTTTTTTTTAAATAATTTAATATTCGTTGTGTACGACCCCGAAAATTGCCCTATACCAATTTAGAAGGAAATCGGATAAAAATATTTTTTTTTGGCTGCCATATTTTCAGCGCAACCTTAGATGCATTAATTTCGTCCAAAAAAATATGAGACCACCGCAGAAACTACTTGAACATAACCTAAAAAATTTCATTCAAATCGGTGCCGCCATTCCATACATAAAAAAAAAATAAAAAATACATAGTCGATGAATTGAGAACCTCCTTCGTCTAGAAGTCGGTTGAAAGGAAATTACGTAATAAACAAAATTTTGAAAGATTTATCAATTTAAAAATCACATTATTAAAAACACTTCACGTATTTTTAAAACTGAAATAGATAATTTAATGAAGTGTTATATTAGAATATTTGTATAATCTTCCTATTCAAGGTGATATTTATTCAAGTAGATTTGTTTAATAAGAGATTTGTATTTACACTGGTTAAAATACTAAAGAAATACAACACATGAAAAAGTGATATAATGAAATTTCGAAAAATACTTACTGTTGTGTCTTCTATTCTCACTGAAAATCGACAGACGTGAGACTTTTTATTTGAAAAACTGATTATTATTTAAATAAAATATAACAGAATAGGTAGAATTTTAAATAATAACTTTAGGTTTGTTTGTTTGTTTCGGTCTTCCTTGTTTCCTTCGATGCTCTGGTACCCAGTAGAGAACCTATTTTGGA
Organism: Diaprepes abbreviatus; assembly: GCA_034092305.1. Classification (NCBI taxonomy): domain Eukaryota; kingdom Metazoa; phylum Arthropoda; class Insecta; order Coleoptera; family Curculionidae; genus Diaprepes; species Diaprepes abbreviatus. The sequence continues at coordinate 14,986,386 of JASJET010000050.1, read as the reverse complement.
AGTCTTTCATTCCTTATTCCCTGTAAGTGCTGTCTTTTTTTGATATGTTTACTGATCATTTATTTTACTTTCATTCGTTTCAATATTTCCTCACTTCCCACTATTTCTTCTTTTTCTTCTTCTTCTTCTTCTTCTTCTTCTTCTTCTTCTTCTTCTAGGTAGAACCAAGTTCTGTTATCTACATAGTTCCTCATCGATCCTCGTTTGAGGTCGAAATCCAGTTGTCTCTCCATCTTTTGGGGGGCCGTCCAGGCGGCCGTTTGGTGTTTGGTTTCTCTCTCATCACGGTTTTTGCTAGTCACTTCACAACATCCCCACTCCACTGTCCTCGCGTATTTTTGCGTTTCTTATTCTATCTCTTATACTTGTTCCCATGATCATTCTCAGCGTTTTCATTTCTGTGGTTCTCATAATTTGTTTTGTCTTTGTTGTTTCATTTCATGTTTCTGCGCCGTAGGTCAGTATCGGTCTTACAGAGACCTTGTAAATTCTTGCTTTGCTCTCAACCGTCATATGTTTATTGTTCCAGATTATGTCTCTTAGTTTTCCTGATATCATGGCCGCTTTGTTGTCTTGTGTACGTACTTCTTCCGTTACTGCCCTGTTACTTGTTATATGTGCTCCCAGGTATTTAAACTTCCCAATCTGTTCGATATGTTTGTTATCAACCATTAGTTTGCATCTTACCGGTTCTTTTGCTATTACTATTGCTTTGGTTTCCTCCACAGATGTCTTCATAATATACTGTTTGGCTGTTCGATTGAGATGGAAAAACATTCTTTGTAAGTTGTCCTCGTTATCTGCTGTCAAGGAAACATCGTCTGTAAAGCATATAATCTGAACGGTGTTGTGTCCCATTGGGTACCCAATATTTGTGCTTTTTACTTCATCAATGATTTCGTCCATGATTACATTGAAAAGTGTTGGACTTAGACTATCACCCTGTCTTATTCCCATGGATAGTGGAATTTCCTCTGTTAGAGTGTTATTTGTTTTAATTACCATGGTGTTTTTGGAATTCAGTTTGAATATTGTGCGTATGATTGCTTCGTCTACTTGTTTCCTTCGCAGTAGTTCTGTTATGTGTTCCAGTTTGACTCGGTCAAACGCTTGTGTAAAGTCCACAAAACAAATGAATAGCAGTTTGTCGTATTCGATGGATTTTTCAACCAGCGATCTGATAATAAATATACCATCGATAGTAGAGCGGTTATTCCGGAAACCCCGATGTTCTCCGCACGCCCCTAACTTGTCTACGATCCGTCCCACTATATATATATATATATATATATATATATATATATATATATATATATATATATATATATATATATATATATATATATATATATATATATATATATATATATATATATATATGTATATATATATATATATATATATATATATATATATATATATATATATATATATATATATATATATATATGTATCCCCTGATCCTATGTTTAAAGTAGACAGAAGCTTGTAATTTGATAATATGAGCCTAATTTACTTTACGCTGAAAGTTGATAGTTTCCGAAATACAGGGTATCAAAGTTATAATTCTTTAAACTTTTTTGTAAATATTTATGTTAATAATAGATTTCTATGCACTAAATTTGATACTTTACAGTTTCAATGTAGATTGCTGAGAGTTCCACCAGCAGCACTTTGCGTACCTTAAAGATTCATAACTTTTTCGTGCCTTGATAAAATAAATTTTGAAAGAAAAATTTTTATTTCTCGACATTTTATCAAAAAAAGTTATACCTAGTAGGTGTCGCTTTGAGCGGCCATTTCTGAGATAATCGAATTTAAATGTTTTATTGGTTACTGAAACTTTATCCAAGCTTAGGATTGGTTCAATAAATTTGGAGTATTTTTAAGGGCCAGTAAGCCAACAATAATAATAATTCAATATGACAAACGTTTAACGCTTAATTTTAAAATTTATCATTTTATTCTCAAATTTTTGGCTCTGGCTGAACATTGCACTAACGTAGAAATGTCCAACATGAGATAAGTTTGCGGGTATTGCCAAGGCAATTGTCAGGAGTCGGTGAAAGAATACACAAATTTCAAAAATAAATGGATATCAAACCATCAACCGTTTGCCGCTGTTGAAAGGCGTATTCGAAAAACTGATAGTTTTACTCCGATTCATTACGGACGAAATTTTGCGACTAGGACACCCGAGGTTGAAAAGAAAATCTTGGAATAAGTTTAGGGAGATTCTATTGAGAGCACTAGATACACACAGGTTTGTACCTTAGAGTTTCTAAATTTACGTATGAGCAAAGACTAACAGATTTATTGTTAGCCCTGCCATCTTATCACATCCCTAAATGGCTTGAATTACTTCTTATTAAATGTAAGATATAATTTCAACAAGATGAAGAGAAAATAATTCTCCCACAATCTGGCTACTCTGCTCACCGGATTTAATGCCTATGGATTACCTTTTATAGGAGCTTTTGAATGTATACCTGTCAACACCGAAGGCGAATTTAGAGCACGTATACAAAATTCGTAAAATTATTCTTTATGATGTAGAAAAGGGGGTCATTTTAAACATTTACTTAAAGTTTAATCAAACAATTGAATAAATAAAATTCTTCTCTTCGGTGTGTTATTGACTTTATGAGTTATTCTTATGATTATTTGCCGGTTAATTCTTACATTATTATCATTATTGGCTTTGTAACAACATTTGATCGCAGACTCCTACGAATGGAATATTTTGGGTAGCGTTTGCCGTTCTGTCTACAATCATACTGCTGTCCCATATTATTAGCTATTCTAAAAACCTATAAATAAATATCACAAAGACAATCTGGAGGTCTGGTAGTTCCTCTTCGTTCTTGAAATTTTAGTACTAAACAACTACAGGTTATTTAGGGCTTACCAAATACCATCAAAAACAAGTTCATTACTCAGAAAAAACTGCTGTCTAACTGGCCCAGTGACGTCTTTTGATTTGAGGATCTAAACGGTGCGCCGCGAATTTATTCGTGTCAAGCTTATAATAAATTAACAAAACAAGTTTCTCAAAACACTTAAATCTATTAACAAAAACAAATAGAAAACAAAATTATATACAGTGAGAAATTTAAAATTAGTGAAGTTTAACAATTTCAAAATACTACCCTAATTGCCCCGTTGATCGTCCTATTATTAAAGAAAGATGTGACAAACCCATTTTAGAAGATAAAACGTATACTTAACTTTTAAAAATATAAATTTAGAAAAGAATAAAACACGAAAAAATAGTCATTTAAATTGTTTAAACAAGTAGTACAAGGTCCCTAAATTCCAATGTGAAATAACACACGATATTCCCTTTAGTTTCTAAATTAAATGAAAAATAAAACAAAACCTTCATTACCGCCAAACATACACGATTCGTAATTTTCTAGGACCTGTTCCGAATGTCGTATCAACCGCCCTTAATGAATTCCAGATCGCAACTGAAGTTTATTATTTCTTAAAAGGTCAAACTCATCTCAGTCGTACACCCTGTAGGGGTAAATTTTCTTCCAGGAAGTTCGAGTAAATTGTCCCAGAAGGCGTTAGCTATTCTATACCGAATACTTAATTCATAAATTGGCCTCTGAGTGTATTTTTTTTATATAAAACAGTTAATGAAACAGCTAAGTCTTCTTATAACTAATGGAAAAATCGATAACCACTGGAGAAAAATCCTGAATGCCATTTAATTCACTCTGCTGGTATTTAAGTCATTTCTTCTTGCAATCAGGAAAAACAGTGGCTATTCGAACTTCCATGTACATGTTGTGAAACAATATATAATTTAGGGAACTTATTTGATTATTCCTTTGTTTCCTAATAATGGAAAAATCGATACATTACATTACAACGGTATTTTGCAGATATCACATGTTAAGACCTCCCTTGGCACTTATCTCCTCGGTTTTAATTAAATAACTAGAGTAGGATTTCTTTGACAGATTTATTTACAAATGTTATAAGAGGGTACAATCTTTTTAGTTTATGTCGTTATAAATTTTCTGAGTTTATATATTTTTAAGAAAACATTTAAACGACTCAAAAGTAATAAAACTGAGTTTAGGTCCAAGCACTATAATTGATTTATTTTTCCTTTAGACTTTCTTGAGTGGCAATAAAAAAATTAATACTATCTCGTTGCCACAGATAAAATCAATCCACAGAACAATGGTTTAATTTATCTTTTTTTTTTGCTGAATACACTTCACTTAAAACAATATAAAATAACTAATGTTTGTTCCATTACCGCTTATTGCTACCTAATTTATTATTATTATTATTGTCCTTAAACAAGCTGCAAATTTTTTGGACCGGTGTGAAGCAAGACTACGACGAATCCTAGTACGCAATAAACCACTTAAATTTGATTATCTCGGAGACTGCTGCTCGGAGCGACACCTTTTTATAACTTTTCTAGATGAAAGATGTCCATGAATAAGAATTTTCAATTAGAAATGTATTTATACCGAGGCACAAAAAATTATGAAGCTTTAGATGTAGGCCAAGTATTGCCGGCAGCGCCCTCTGTAATGTACATCGAAACTGTAATATTAGATCTTGATTTATCATAGTAAATAAAAAAACAAAAAGTGATAAATTTTGTCAGTTAAGCTATTTTTAAGATAATCATTTACAAAAAAGTTTTAAATGATTATAGTTTGACACCCTGTATTTCGGAAACTATCAACTTTTGGACTAAGGTAGACGATATCATCATATTTAACCTCAGCATTTCGTACAGACCTTCTAGAAATGCTCGGTATATAATACAATATTAACTATAGCAGTATGTGTTATAATGAAGTTGTGCTGCAGGTTGGCCTTTCCTATTTAAATTTTCAAACATTGAACATGCACGGCAGCAACTTCTGGAATAAAACGACATCTTATTAAATTATAAATAGGTGTTTATTTCGGATTTTATCGCAAGTAAATAGGTCAGCTGCAATAGAAATTTTTTTCTTTCCATATTTCACAATTTTCTTAGATTTATTCTATAGATATATTGTTCATATTCAATTCTCTTATTGAGATATTCAATTATCTGACAGACATCGAAGAAATATTTACGGGGATTTTAAAAGGGATGCAGCTTTAAAACTAGAGTTTCTAACACATTAATGTTTTACCACCTCGATATTAATCGCATTGGATTTGTAACGATCACATCATGGCAATTTTTATTTAACGAGCACATGTGGAAAAATATAAACGTAACTCTTTTTTTACATTACAAAGCTCTAAAATTCTTCCACTTATATCCCACTGTATAATTTTAGTAAACTTTTTCATTATTTTATTCTGCCTTATACTAAACTCATTCCACCTCATTTTCATAAAAATCATCACGTCAATCTAATTTTTTCTGTTCTGAATACTTTTGAGTTGTCAAATTCGCTTAACAGGGAATAATCTGGTTATATTTCTGAAACGTTTAAAATATCGTAAATATTTTAGTGGTTGTTTACGCCAATGCGGATCCTCAAGTTATTCCGGTTCCCGGTGGAGTCAGTGGGTCGGGTATAACAACACGATATTGGGACTGTTGTAAGCCAGGCTGCTCATGGAAAGAGAACCTCGTGGGTACTACAAAAACCACTCCTGTACGGTCGTGCGCTAAGGATGGAGTCAAAACTCAAGATATTGAAGATCAGTCTGGATGTACAGATACTGGTGATAATATAGCGTTTATGTGCAATGACCAACAAGCTTGGGTTTACAATAATACTATTAGTTATGGATGGGTAGCTGCATCTTTTACTGGTAAGAAATATTTTTTCCTTTAATATGATCACAAAAAAAAATCAAGAAAATTATCAGAAAACAAATCAAACAAAATGGCTTTTGCCATTAAATATTGGTGTGACTCGTTCCTAAAACCTGAAAAATTAGTGCTGTTTCCAGAATGCCAATATGACTTCTGCGAAATTCCCATATGATTTTTCACAGATTGTCCGGCCTTTACGTGGTCTCTGCTGGACAATAATATTTTTAATCAGTAACTCTAGGTTAGTTCAGGTTAATTTTGGTCTCTCAAACTAACCAAATCTAAGCTAAACCTGAATTAACCAAAACTCATCCAAAGTTGTAGGTGCTTAAGATTAATTTTATCCTTTTTTATACATTACAAAAATTAAACAAAGTTGTTAACTGTAATAAGTCTGATAGTTTATATCACGAAATTATAAGTCTAGGTCAATTAAGGTTAGTTCATATTAGTTTAAGTTTTATAAATTATCTGCAATCAAGCTAAACCTGAACTAATCAAAAATTTTGGGTGGTTAAGATTTACTTTTCCCTTAGACTGTATAAAATATTACAAAAATTAAACTATGTTATTGATTGAGATGGAGAAATTTTGTAGTTTTTATCACGAAATTATTTTACATGTGGCAACGTGTCAAACGAATATTAGTTGTTTTCGCGAATCTGATATTCGATGGCCTTTCCGGAACGTATTTTTGGTTTTTCGTTGAAAATACAAATTTTTCTAAATTCATTCAATAAAATTTGTGCAAAAATAGTTGAAATATATTACATACATGATATTTTAAACAGAACCATTGAAAATAAATACGTAAGTTCGGTGTTTTCTTCAGAATTAAAAGTGCTTAGTAAAGTGAAACTTCGCGTTTTTTGAGTTATTCCGGGAAACTGAGAAAAAATGGTGAAAAATTAAAGTCAAAATCGTGTTCTATGACCTCGAAAAATGGGATAAGTATCGATTTTTTTCCGAAAAAACGTCATTTTCCTACATTTAACCTAATATAAATAATTACCAAAATATAAAAAATGTACTTACCGAAAATAATGAATTAACGGGATCTACAAAACAATATCATACATTGATGCATTGTTATAAATTAAAAATTCTGCACAAATATATTGATAACATACACAAATATTAATTCCGAAATTTAATTAATGTTATTGCACGTAATAAGAGAATTTTAAGCTTTGAGGGTGACGACAAAGGACCACATTAAACACAAAGAATACGACGGGACGCCAATAATTACTTTCGCTAATCTTGCTCTGGTTTTCTGGTCCTCATATGTCCAACCTCATATAACAAATTTACTGTCAAATTTCTTTCTGCACTTACTCTACGTAGCCACTTAATGTCAGTATATAATATTTATTTTTTGCATGTCAGGATAATTATTCGGGCATTTAGCCTATTATTGTAGCTTTCCATGTTCTCTCTACCTTCCTTAGCGTTACAGAAATTATATATTTTACACCTCAAATAGACAGAATTTTTCAAATTTATATTATTATGACCCATTGCAGGTTATTATTCACTCTAGCACTAGTTTAATAATAGTGCTATATGGCATTATAACAGACAGCCTTTTTATGAAAAAGTATTATTATAGTTATAAAGTATAAAGTTGTTGTGCAAATATCACCAGAAAGAAGCAATTCAATGAAATATAGTCTATTTTTTATATATTAGCTTTAAAAATATTTTAGTATTATGTTCAAATTTCATAGAGAATCAATGATTCAACATAATATGATAAAAAGTCTTAGAATTCAAATTTCTCCAAGGATATAGGATTTGTAGATTAAAAATTTAGTTGAAACTGTACTCCATGAAGATGTCACTTTTAAAATCTGCGAATTATTATGCCTGCGTATTTCATTTATGATATTTTCTTTATTTATTGATTATTAGTAACAATATGAGTATGTGTAAAGTTTGGTCTAGCAGCATTTGTTAAGAAAAACGTAATACAATCTGAATTTGTTAAATTTAAAGAGAGCTTAAAACTTCCCAGTCACACCTTAGTTATATAAAAGTGTTGTGTCGTGTTATCCTCTACTTATTTCCAATTACTACCCTTCAAAACCAACACAGTTTACTGAGAATATGCTATTATTGAAACTTTTATATTAAGTGATAACAAACTACAAATATATGTTGTGTTTTGAAGTACCCCAATCACGACAATCCGCATTTCACTTAAAATGTATAAAGGACCCTGTCAAACATCTTTACCAAATTCAAAATTTCAAGTTACTTGTAAGCTTAGCTGCCAATCTATACAAATATTATGCTATATATGTTGGCAACTTTCTATACATTTTTGTCTTAAATTGAAATTTAAGAAGTCGATACCTAATTAATAAGAAATTTAACAACAATTATTACTAATCATGGTGGTTCACTTCAGAAATCGCCATCTTAACATTGTTTGACAAAAATGTTCAATTATTCCTGATGAAACATAACTTTTTCTTTGATTTATTAAGATACGATTTCTTTCCTCCTTCAGGTCATCTAAAAGAAAAAAAGATAGACAGACAGTTTAGTTCCTGCAAATTCATTTGTAGTTTCCTCTCTATACGCGTTATGATCAATCAATAATTTCATTAAAGGGTTTTTAAGTTTTATAATTTTGTTTTTCATTCTTTTAGGTGGAGAAGACTACCATAAATGTTGTGCTTGCGTGATACTTAATTTCAAAGGAAAATTGTCAGGAAAATCATTGATTGCTCAAATTACGAACACTGGCAGTCCGTTAGCTCAAAACCATTTTGACATTGCTATGCCAGGTGGTGGTGCAGGATTATACGCAACTGGATGCACAAATCAATGGAATGCGCCAGTTGGTGGATGGGGAGATCCAATAAGCGGAGTCTCATCTGAAGCAGTAAGATTCACGTTATATTTTAAATAAATAAATAAATGTTATTTTCATTAATTGAAGAGAAGAGCACATTTTTAAAGTTAATTGTGAATTTCAGATTTTTTGAATATATATAGAAAAATCTTCTCTCAATTCTTTAACTCTCAAGTTACTGTTTTTCCTGTTCTAATTAATTCTGTTGTATCGAATCCGTTACGAACAGAAAAATAATGTAATTTAACTTTATTATAGCAAGACTAGCAAAAATAATGTAATAATTTCTTTGTCTTATTTTAGGAGTGCTCAGAGTTACCATCAGAGTTACAGCCAGGTTGTCATTGGCGGTTTCAGTGGTTCGAAGGTGTTGATAATCCTGATGTGGACTTTTATGAAATTGAATGTCCTCAAGAACTTTTGAGTATTAGCGGCTGTGTATAATAAGAAAAAATTAACTCCTTACAACTAAAGAATTGAGTCAGGGAAAGAGGTTATAAGTCTAAACTATCAACAGTTGTTATTTCTAGCTATTTCTTAATATACATTTTTTTTGAAATGCAATTTTCCTTGGTGTATTTATTTTCTCTCACCTTGAGTACATAGGGCTGCTATATCTTATATGGCTAATATGTACAGGCTATTACAGTAGCAAGATAAAATGCAATATATTGTGTGCTTAGAGCAAAAGATTCTGCAAAACTTACATAGGCGACTGAATACTATACAGATATTTTGGTGTATGCAGGCGCGGATCCAAGGGAGGAGCGGTGGGGGCGATCGTCCCTCCCCCCAAGAACTTTGAGTTCAGGAAAACAGACCCGATTTTGTCTCTTCTACTATAGTTTATTCAAGAACTAGAGACAGTAATAAATCTTTTTTTACCCTTTTTTTCTTCGCAAATTACCTGTGTTCTTTAGTCCGGTGTCTTTGGCAAAATCTGTTAGTTTTCATAGGAATGGGTTAGAAATTTTATAATCAAATGTACCAATCTATGATAATGGACTATTTGGGTTGGATAACAATCGATATTTGGATGTGTGAAGTGTTAAACAGATTTGAATCCTTGTCATAGGCGCCGGAAGGAGATTGATTTTATCACTAAGTATTTATGGCATAGAATCTTATTTCGGTAATAAACTTAAAACAAAATGTTTTAATAATATGTAGTTATTTCTTATGATCTCTTAATAATTCACATACTTTACAAAATAGAGAAAATTTTGTTATATTTAACACAAATCACAACGGTATTTTTATTATTTTTCTCATATAAACCGTTTAGGCAAATTCAGAATTCTAAATTATAATTTAAATACTTACAAAATATCCATTGTCAAAAATACACGAAGTTAAATTTATATAAAAAAAGAAACTCGTCCATATAATTTTAAAGTTTTTTTGTGGCTGTCAGTCATTTTATTATTAATTAAACACATTTTTATGACATTTGACATTTCAGTTTATTTATTTCTTAAACCTTCTGCAGAATTACAGTTAAACACTAAAAAGGGATTCAAATATAATTAGTTTTTATATGTTACAGAAAATTTAAATAATAAATTGTGTTTATGCTGGTAAACGTTACGTATCTAATTCGTAATTAAAGTGAATGAAGCTATCTTCGCTCAAATTAACTACAATTGGTTCCTATATCTCACCGATCATGAGATCGAGTTTCTACTTTTTTTTTTATTCTTTTATTATATGAATTTTTCCCAATTTTCTGCAGTAACTTTATTCAAAAAAATATTTCAAAAAATCAGCTAAATTACTAATTTTGTAAGTTGTATTATTTCTAGCAATTCTACCTTTTACTTGAGAGAGATATTTCCTTCTCCAACGGACATTTTCCGGACGATCTATAGAAACATATTTCTTATCTGGTTTTTTCCAGCAAAAATTAAGTTCTCTGAGTAATTTCCAGAGCTCAGTCCTTTTAATTTCAGGTAAATGCCGATCTTCAGTGATTTTTGTTAGAATTTTGTCGACGATTGGGATTTGCTTCTCATAATTAAATGTAGGTATAACTCCTTTTATTCTCTCTTCTTCCGATGATGTTTTTCGTCTGCCTGTGATCGAATGTGGCTTGGGAGTACTAACAATTCCAGTCGTTTTTTTCTCCTTCCGTATTCGGTACATAGTAGATTTTTCAACTCTTGTCATGTTGGAACACATCTCAATAGAGCTTTTAACATTATTATCTAGATATTGATATTATATGGCAGCATAAACATTCATTCGTCGATGAAAAAATGCCCCGGTTTAACGAATTTGGAATAAATATAGATGTGGAAGCCATATCTTTTGGGTATCTCCCTAATCTCAAATAATATATAAAAACAAGCACAAACAAGATAAATCACTTAGGATACACTGTAAGGTGTACTTTGCTCACTGACAGAAATTAAATTGAACTATCAGAAATTTTATTGTTGCAGTAAATTTATAAAAGCAAATAATATTTAAATATAATTAAATAAATTTTGATTTACAGCAGTCCTTAATTACCTGCGGCACTGCAGCAGGTACGTGGGAGGTTTCAGTAACAGTTTTATTACTCTCTAGTTCTTGAATAGAGTATAGGAATGTGTATGCTTGTGATCGCCTCTCCCCTTCCCAAGAGCTTTGAGTTCAGGAAAATAGATCTGATTCTGCCTTTTACATTAGGAATGTGTATGCTGCTGGCACTCTCTCAAGTTGACAACTTGTTTTTCTTGTGATAGCCCCCCCGAAAAGCTTTGAGTTCAGAAAAATAGACCCGATTCTGCATCTTATACTAGGAATGTGTATGCTGTTTGCATCCTCCCTCCCTGTCGGCAACTTGTTTTTTCTTCTGATCGTCGTTCCCCTCTCCGCCTCTCCAAGAGCTTCAAATTTAGAAAAATAGACTCGATCCTGCCTTTTCCACCAGAAATAGGAATGTTGCTGATATCTCCCCCCCCCCCCCCCCGGCCCGTCGACAAGTTACTTTCGCTTGCCATATTGTACTTTTGAGATATCACCCTCCCCCCCCCCCCCCAAAGAGACATAATTTTTTTTTATTAATATTTGAATTCCGCATTTGTTTCTAGGTTCCGAGATACAAAAATTTAAGTAATTACTTTTTATATAATTTGGCAGATTGTCATTTGAACCCAATAACTCGAATGTCCTAGTTTATTATTTTCTGCGTAAAATGTTAATATCCGGATTAATCGAAAATTTTCACTAATCTGGATAGTTAGAATTAAAGAAAGCGACGACGTTGCCAAGCAGCATTCTGCGAAAGTGAGCCAATAATCACTTAACAGTGATCGAAAATCCCAATATTAATCAGAATCATATATATGAAAATATTAACATTAGCTAAGTAAATGATTCAAGGATTCTTAACAAATACAGATTTCATCCGTATAAAATCCAGCCTTCTCAAGAGCTTCACGGAAATAATTTTGACAACCGAACTAAGTTATGCTTGTGGGCGTTAGATAAAATGGCAGAAAATTAACACTCTTTTGATAATATGTTGTTTAGTAATGAATGTACTTTTCATAACAATGGTTTCGTGAATAGACACAATTTCTATAACTAATCTGATTCAAATCAGCATGAATACAGAGTTATGAGAAACCAGGATAGGTAGTCGGTTAATGTGTGGGGAGGAATACTGGGTCCATACTTAATTGAAACCTACTTTTTTGAAGGACCTTTAAATGGTTTGATGTTTCGCGATTTTCTTTTACACTATCTTTCAATGTAATTAGAAGACGTCCTTTTAAATAGTAAAATAACTATGTGGATTTAGCTGGATGAAGTTTTACCTCATTATTATGGCGAAGTTCGGCAATTTTTAAATGTCAACTTTGGAAACAGGTTGATTGGGAGAGACAGATTTCAAAATTGGAACTTAACTCCACCAAATATCTTTAATATGAGGATACATAAAAGGAATTGTCTACAATGCGCCCCCGACAACGCTTAAGAGACGCTTGTCAAACTTTAAGCCAGCAAATGTTGTCCAGAGTTAGCAGCGGTTTAGAAAAAAGTATATGTAAATGTTTGGAAATGGATGGTAGACATTTCGAACATCTGCTATAAATATTATACTTTTGTTTTGTGCTATCGTCAATATATTATTACTATTATTACTGTTGTAGCCTGTTGGACGACTATAAATCGCGTTCCGAGTTTCTGAAGATTTGTAAAGATATTCCCGATTGTTATTCTTATAATTGTAAATTACCTGTCATTTCCAAATGTCATAGGCAACTAGATACATTAGAACATCTATTCAAAAAACACAAAGTGGCGCAGAAAACGATTATTGGGCGTATTTAGTGAAAACGCAGAGTTTAGCTATAGAACAACCTTATACCATTCGATATTTAAAAGGTACATTTTCTGATAAGGTAAAAAGTATAGCGTTATATTTAAATTATTCAAGTTATAGCCACTTAAAGTTCTTATTTGATTTATAATAATTAATATATATATATATATATATATATATATATATATATATATATATATATATATATATGTATATATATATATAATGAAAAGGATATTAGCAAACAAAAACAGTTTTTATTTTTCGATCTTACATAATATCACAGCATTAATCATCACATATTTATCACAATTATTTATTTTGCCTAGTTACAATTCTTTTTGTTGAGCTTGTCTTCTTGACTACTCTACGTGGTCCTTCTTGACCTTGTCTTGGTCCACCACCTACTGGCGGTCCACCCCGTAGAAAATCATTTAAATCGGTTAGTTCTGGTTGTGGTTGACTTTGAGGTGCGGTCCTCGCTCTGGCTACTCCTGGTCATAAAAAAAAGTTCATTGTTTAGTTAAAATTTAAGTATATGTACGAATACTGATACTCCATTTTTAACGGTGTATTAATCAACTTATTGGGATTCTACTGTATATTTTCAAAAGCGGACATTGTGGCAGCGCCATGATAATCAAATATTATATTACCAACAGTCAACTTTAATAAGTTCAGTCGCATTTGAATACATATGCTTGAGTGATTCTAACTACCACTTGATTCCCACGTGACTCGCTTACTACTTTAGTGCGCGTCTCGGTTTAGGTAAAACGAAATGTTTCTTGGTTTAAGGTTAAAGCCATTAGATTTTGTGTTAATTATCATCGATAAAGTTATAAGTATTTTCTACATTTTGTTTTTTTAATTGTGGTTTAAATTTTGTAAACATTTTGCGGTTTTTTACCTAATAGGCCCTTTGATAAATGCTTTTGCATATGTCCTTTCCTCTTTTACCAACTGTTCGAAAACTGTCACATTTTTTATTACCCAGGTGTAAATCTTAAATATTAAAATGTTATATTTTTCACCCTATTACAATATTAAAGGCTCGATCGGTTGCAATAAACTGCTAAGAATCGGTGAGTAAAACCGAAAAACTTAGGACGACATTTACAGCTGTTTCTAACTGAACTCAGAGAGCGCCTTAGATTTCTCGAGTCAGTCGCTTAGATTCCCCTTTTCAAACAACCACTTACGGTGAGTCAGTCATATAAGAACGCAATTCAAGTCATTTATTTCTTTGTATTAGCACACGATAAAAGTAATTTAAATCTCTAAGTGAAGTTGTTATCTTTCGGCGTAGGTGCACATGGAATAACTTGCCAAATATATCAGCGAATTTATACAATTCTCTCGATAAAACAGCAAGGCCCTGTGGAATCAATTTTCTATATATGTTAACGACAATTCTCAGTAATTTTTGCTTAAATTATCTCTATTAATTTAACATGCTCTGTTCATACACGTTTCTAACGAATTTATACACAAATTCTTCCAAAAGCACACATCGTACATGAATCCTGTGATTTACAGCTTTAGAATAAGTGCTTTTCGTTACAATCACACTTAGGAATAACTTGTTTGTCTTGTTAAATCTATTTGGATTGACTTATTAAAGTTGTAAGTAGTTTTTATAACTTTCTCTTCAACCCTCAAATAATAAAATATAGTCCATTACACCTGCCTATGTCGGCTGGACAAATAAATCCCCCACCCTGTTGACTGTTTAGTTTTCAACTCAGAATGTCTAGGTATCTATATTAGCCTAATTTTTTTCCGTTTCCCCAACTTACTTGGTACCTTTCAGCAATTCGTTTCAAACGCTGTTAAGTGTCACTTGTCTTGGTGAGCATATCCTTGTATTTTTTTGTGCATGAGTCCATAGTTCCAACATCTTAATACATAATTCAATTGAGAAAATTTTCGCTTGAAAGATGGATGTGTAGTTGCCAAGACTCAGAAATATTTCTGTTTTTGGAAGATAATCAGATATTTTTGCTATTACACTTCCACGGTATTTCGCCTATATTCACTTATATATTACTGACAGCTTAATATATATATATATATATATATATATATATATATATATATATATATATATATATATATATATATATATATATATATATATATATATATATATGAGAGCAGCCAGTTTTATCCTGGGCCTTAGGAGTTTTTACAGATCATGCGACGCGTCTAACCTTTTATATTGTTTTATTCAGATGAGAGCTCTAATTAAGCTGTATATTCAGAATTGCCTTTAGATACTTTACGCTGTCAGTAAGACTAATTGAGACGCTCCACAGGTTAGGAGGCATTAACCAATCAAAATTTCTTGTACTCGTGAAGGGCACTATTGGCAATTTGTGAGGATTTATTGGCATTTCCTCACACTTTAACTAGGTACTTCTTGATAAAGAAAATATTATTTATCAGAAACTACAGTGTAATAATAAAAATTAATAATCAGATTGAAAGTAAAAAAAAAATGCAAAATTAGCCTTAATTTCTGACTGTTGTTTTTTTCTGCGATGTAAAATTAATATTGTGATTCCATTTTCTCTACTTTATCATACCTGATGTTCCTGGCCTTACTGATCCACATGGTTGTCCACTACCTGAAACAAATAAACCAGTAACTATTAATGAGGTACTCTTTCGTTACATTATAAAATAAACCGAAAGTTAAAGTAAAATTACTCTTAAGTAAACATATTTTTAGGACACTCCAAGACTTGTTTATTAATGATTGATTACATTAGTTTACAGTACATCTGTTGTCGAAGAAATTTTAGCTGTTGTTGACTACATATGATATGCTAATTTCAAATATATGAATTTTTTTATCAGCTCTAGTTTCTGAGAGCTATGTAGGTATTAAACAGAAAAGAAAACATGTATATTTACTAAGAAAAAATTTATTAAAAATCAAGTTAATCATTGAGTTCTAAAAAACTTCCTTTTAAAGCTCTTCTCTGATGTATAGACTTAGGAAAATGACGTGTCAGAGACCAACAATAGTCAGACATCATATTCGTATCCCAGAAACCCTGATAGAGCTCTTCCATGACGCGTAAGTCCTGATGCATACGCTCTCCCTGCTCTTCGCTCATATCTCTTAAATTTTCCGGAAACCTGTCCAGGTGACTATGGAGGAAGTGAAGTTTTATGCTCATATTGCACCCCAAATTTTTTAATTGTAACAGAAGGTCTCCTATAAGTTCAATTTAATTTTCTGATTTTTTATTTCCGAGAAAATTCTGCATCACAGAGACGAAAGCTGTCCAAGCCCTTAGTTTTAGCTCAGTCATAGAATTTCTAAATTGAGTATCTTTCGTGAGTTGTCTAATTTGGGAATCATCAAGAATACCGGCCTTAATCTTTTCCATAGTGAGCTGAGGAAATTTTTGGCAAATGTAAGAAAAGCAGTCCCCCTCTTTATCTAATGATTTAACAAACTGTTTCGTGATGCCCAGTTTTACATATAATGGTGGAAGAATAATTTTGTCACGAGCTACTAGTGAATTCTGGACCATATTTTGCTTTCCAGGCCTCATACTTTTTCTCACGGGCCAGTTTCTTCTTACCCAATGCTCTTGTTTAGCTGTACTGTCCCAAAGACATATAAAACAGGGAAACTTAGTGTAACCACTTTGTTGACCGAGAAGAATGTTTACCATTTTTAAAGGAACACAAATTTGCCATATATGGTCATTGTATTGTATTTTATTTAAGACTAGCTATGTTTTGAGCTGTCAATGAATAAACGCCAGTCGTTTGGTTCGTATTGTTTCAAGTCCATTTTTATCAACAAAATTTTAATGTCTGAACAAAAAGTAATACCGTTTTCTTCGGAAAAATAACGCCGTAATTCTTTATCTCTTTCAAGATAAAAAGTTATTTTAGTATTTCAGGAAATTAAATTTTTTTCTTTCAGTCTTGATGCCAACAATTTTGAAGCTTGTTTAGAAAGATTTAAATCTCTTACAATATCATCTAACTCATTTTGGGAAAAACATTTTGGCTCATTTGATATACATTCAAACTCAGCATCATTTTGTGATGAGCTTCGTTCTTCCTTGTCTTGTTCTAAGGGTTCAGATATATTTTTAGGCACTGAAAAGTCAGGTGAATGGTGCACTGGATGCTGAATATAACTAGTACTTGGGTACTGCCATTTAGCTCGATTTTTAGTGTTTAGACCGTTTACGTTTACGCTACAAAAGCAAGTCTTCGAGATGATTTTGTGGTTCTCGCCAAATAGTCGGTGTTCCAAATTTAAAGGCACTTCTTTTACCACTTTTGCATAATCTTAAATATTCCACACGTGATTTATAAACACAATTAGGAGCCCAAGACCTTTCATTTTTATCTAAGAGCATTCCAAAATACCCAAAATAGGTATTTTTCACCAACTCTGATATAATTTTTCTACAATTGTTAAACACATATTCTCCGCATATATAGCAAAAATGATTTGGACTGTTTAAACAACGTCTCCTTGAACTACTCATAACGCAAAAACTTCAGATACTAATCTTAACACAGTAAAATACGCACGTTATCGATAAATAAATACGCATAAATGATAAAAATCAAAAAAAAAGTAACGCGGGCTGCACAAAAATTTTTGAGGTTAGATTTGACAAAAACAGGTCATAAATGAATATTATTAACCATAAAATTCACGGCAACAGACAAAAAGTTAAATTTTGTATACTAGTGTTATATTTACATTAATTATGAATAAAAATATCTGGGAAAAATATCAAATAAAATAAATTATCTTTTT
This sequence comes from Diaprepes abbreviatus, assembly GCA_034092305.1. Taxonomy (NCBI): domain Eukaryota; kingdom Metazoa; phylum Arthropoda; class Insecta; order Coleoptera; family Curculionidae; genus Diaprepes; species Diaprepes abbreviatus. The sequence goes on along the minus strand of JASJET010000050.1, from coordinate 14,968,610 downwards.
ACTCTTTCATTAACAAAGAAAAAACAAACTGCTGTTAGAAAATTTAAATCTTACAGAATAGTAAATATATTAAAGAAAAACACCCTTGGCCAAAAATTACATCACAAAGAAAACATTCCGCAGTTTTGGAACAAGTTCTCGAATTTTGTAAATAGCCTGTTATATCGAACATTTTATGAACATCAACTGTCAGGATGGTGATTAGGCAAACTTTTCGGGGGAATCCATAAGAAATCCATAAGAAATTTTCACAATAATCACATTTGGGCTGAAGAAAATCCGTATGCATTTTTGAAACCAATTATTAACATCAGTATTCATTAAATGTATGAATTGGTGTCATAAGCCATTATCTAATTGGCCTATGTTTCCTCCCATGGCGACAAATCTGACACTTTCTCGAGGAAGAGTTACCTGCCCTTTAAGTTTATGCATGATGGCGCTACAGCACATTTCAGCATCAATGTATCTCGTCACTTAGAGACAGTGTATCCAAATCGTTGGATAGGTCGAGGAGGCACCAAACACTGGGCTACCCGAACTCAGGACCTAAATTCACTGGATTTTTGCGTCTTAGGTTTTCTTAAAACTTTGGTTTAAGCATCTCCTGTTGAAGATGTTGAAAACGAATTATTGAGTCTTGCAAATGGATAAGAGATAATCCAGAATTATTTCAAGGAATACGCCCCTCAATGAGACGAAGATCGAATTCTTATATTATGACTTATTAATATTTTATTACTGTTGTTCAAATTTGGTTATTATTATATTGTATTTTTTTCTTAGTCCCTGTTAGAAAAAAAAATATGAATTAAAATTGATTAAAATAATGGCATTATGATTTTTTACTTAGGTATTTTCCCTTTTTTTGTGGAAAACTATTGACTATTGTAGGAAAACTTGAGCGACAGAAAAGTTTGACAATTAAATGGAAAAGCTAACTGAGTAGTCTAATCGAGTCAGTGGCACCCGAAAGGAAAGTTCGAAAAGATAAAATTTTACACACCCGGAAAAAAGTACCACTGCGTAAATTATTTCACATAATAATATTAATTATCTTCAAAAACAAATGATATAAAGTTAAAAAAATAATAATAAATTTTAACACCTTGTGTCCTAAAAACTATGCATTATCGGACACATGTTTATATGAACTTTTATGCGTAAAATTAGCTCAAGAATAACTATTTAAAGTTTTTTGCACTTATCTGGAAACACCCTCAATACTATCATATATGTTTTACCACACTATCGCCTTCTGTACCACCAGAGGATGCCCTCAGGGGGAAGTAACCTCTCCACTTTTGTGGAGCTTAATTGTAGATCGACTCCTCTGTGATCTTACTGACCTCGGCATATCCTGTCAAGGCTATGTCGATGACGTGGTCATGATCGCAAGAGGCAAATTAGAGAATGCCCTCTGTGGCATAGTTCAAACACCACCAAAACCACCGTAGTAGCCTTCACAAGGAAAAGAAACCTCAATCTGTAAACCATCAAAATGGATGGAAATATTATCGAGTGGAAGTCAGAGGTTAAGTATCTGGGACAAGCACGAAAAAGAAGTATTCAACAAGGCTACAAAAGCCTTGATGGTCTGTAGAAACTTTGCGGGAAAAAGATGAGGTACAAACCCAAAAATCCTGCATATATGGGGTAGAGATCTAGAGCAAAAGAACCTGTCTGGCTAAGAAAAGGGATAACCTCTCGATAGTTCAAGGACTAGCTTGTGCCTATACAACTGGAGCAATGAAAAGCTGCCCAAGGGCCGCCATAGGAATAATTCTAAACCTCACACCTTTACATATACTTCTAAAGAATATGGCGAAGAGGACAATTTATAGGATAATGACAGATGAGCTTATAAATCGAAGGCCCAATCTCTTCTCCAGAAATCAACAAATCTGAGACATGGACTCCAAAGCAACGGGGATAACTGGAGTAGGACTGTATGAACCTGGCACCAGACACTACGAAAGCTCGGGTAAGTCACTAAGCACTTTCCAGACAGAAATACATGCCATTAGGATATGTATTCAACTCAACAAAGAAAAAACTATCACGGCCAAGAGACTAACATTATGTCGGATAATCAAACAGTGCTCTGAGCTCTCAAGTTAACAGCTCCAAGATGACCTAGGAATGCCTAGAGGAATTAAACGATTTGAGTAAGAATAATATCGTTACCCTCATATGGGTACCTGAACATACCGGGATAAAGAGGCATAATATAATAGACAGGCTCGCGAGGAAACGGGCTGGGACACCATTTCTGGGGCAAGAGCCTTTGTGTCAAATCAGTTGCCGCTTAATGCTGGAAGAACTAAATATAGAAGAAGAAAGCAGGAAATCCAATTATTGGATGGAGCTGCAAGGATTGAGACAAGTGAAGATACCTCTTGGGAACTACGACCAGAAGAGATTCATAGACTGCATAAGTTTAAGTAAAAACCAACTCAGAGTTCTGATAGGAGTCCTGACGGGACATTGCGACCTAAAGGAACACCTCAAAAATCTCGGACTGGCAGAAGAAGAGTGCAGATTCTGCGAGGAGGAGGACGACACCACTATTCACATCTTTCAGAGTGCAGCGCTCTAGAAATCCTTAGGGTGCGGTTCTTGGGAACACATGAAATCGAACTCATCTTGAAGCCGTCCAACACCTAAAATTTCTTGAGAGAAATAGGACTGGAAGACCTGCTTTAGCCGATAAGGCAACTCTTACGATTTGGCAGCAATAGAGGGGCACAATAGATCTACTAGGTCGCAGTGTACAAACCCCAATTCTACTCACTTACATACATACCAACACAGTCGTTGATCACCTTCATATGAATAAAAAAATGTTATCTATAAGCAAACTTTCTTGTTCAGTTTGGTAAATTAATAAATTGTGAGTTTGAATAAAAATTAGTTGTGCAATATGTCTTTGTATTGCTTTAAAACTTATATAAAAGAACTGTATGTACTTTAATTTTTAAATTTAAATTTCTTAAACTAGCATTTTTTTGCTACATACTCCATTCTCTTTCAATTATAACTAATACTAATTGACAGAACAGTATATCAATTAGCATTAGTAACATTCAATACTAACTTCCGTGTCGTGTTTGATTTCAATTTGTTTTTTATTTTGTATTGTATGAATGGTCTTACACCAAAAAGTAAGTTTTGCGACAACAGTTCGTGAAAATCGTCATCTTAAGCAGCGCGCCCACTGGTTGGGTTCGGTTCAGACCGCTCGGCTCCGCACAATCGGCCAGTTTTGATTTACACGTAAATAAATGAGAGCCCGCTCACTGGTTCCGATGCTGAAAGCGCTGAAGCGTTCTGGCCGGTCGGAACCAGTGAGCGGGCTCTCATTTATTTACGTGTAAATCAAAACTGGCCGATTGTGTGGAGCCGAGCGCTCTGAACCGAACCGAACCAGTGGGCGCGCTGCTTTAACAGTGTCTACTGTAGCTATATCATTAAATATATCGGAACTAATAATTGACAACTAGGCATGAGTAAAGTTTAAATAATGTAGCCTCCTAGATTGTCTGACCCAGAACAAAAATTGCATATGTCGCCAAGGAACCCGCACCTTATGGAAAATGGTTCTCAGTGTTATTAGGTATAAAAATAGTATGATGTAGTCCCACTTCCTAATGAGAAGTCTTTATGTGCCTAAAACCATACTATAACTAGTTTTTAAGTTACAACAATGGCTATAGGTGATTGTTCACGTGATTTACTTGAGAAATTTTTCATAACGCTTAATTTCCGAGTTATAAACTGATTTGTTATTAAATAACTGCAAAGATATATAAAAAGGTTCTAAAAAATATAGCTTAATATTTATCTTCATTCTTTGAATAATGCGACTGTTCCATATTGTAACACCTTAGTAACGGAGGAACAAAGTACATCCTAAGGAACATGGAATTCATGTTTATACGCTTGCGATGCTCTCTTTTGTGTTAAAATAGTAATGACATGATGCTTTTAAGATAGAAAGTTAAAGAAATTCCGTATCTAATGCTGTAAGTAACTTAGGAGATTTAATGCTATCTAGGGGTCATTTAATAATCAAATATATGTAAAATATTAACTTGACTTTTAAGTGTACTCTTAAGGTTATTAGCGAATGCCACATTACATTTTTTACAATTATTATATGTAAAGTTATTCCCCGCAAAGATTGAATACATATTTGTAAGCTGATTTGTTACAGATTTGCCAGAAAAGCAGATTCGACCTTTATGTTATATTTGATCACTTCTATTTTTACCGTTGAATATCAAATTACCCAGATTTTTCGTATCTGCAATGAAAATATGTATTGCGATTAAAAACAACTTGCCTTTGAAGTTACCATAAGGGCAATACTAAAGTTGTTATGATATGCTTGGTTTAATTATTTCTTACTTTTGCATTAAAATCTCTTATCTGGAATACCTAGTTTTCAAGTTATTGAAATTTAAGTAGTGTTAACCATCACCTATAATCAACATCCCATATTTAGTCATTCTGTACCTGAAAAAACTAGCCATAAGATGGCTATAGACCCATGAGAACTTTTGATTAGGAAGTCAAAAACTATATTACCAGCCTTTTCTACTGGGAACCGTTTTACATAAGGTTGGTATGAAGTCTCAAAATCATTTATAATCTTTGGGTGCAGACTCTGAGTTTTTCTGGCAATGGCTACATTGGAATTCAAAAACCAAAAGAGAGTCTATACAATAAACCTATAAGAGTTTCCTGCCTTCAAAAAAGCTTCGCACATAATCTTCAGCAGAAAAACTGAGACTAAACGGAATTTATTTTTGTTTAATGCATGCAGTAGAACACTACAATAATAGCCATTAATCACATACATTACTAATAATAAGTATCTGATAAAAACAACGATCCGATTGCTAAACCTAAGCCAAAGCCGGAATCCGAGGTCCAATACCAGCACGAACAGCTGAATGGCGATACCCAACAGTAGCACCCTGAACTCCTTTATCGGAAACTATCAACAGAAATGAATGCTGCGGTACTGTAGTATGATAGAACCAATCCGTTATTCAGGCCAGCACTGCCAAAAATTAACTCTTTTAAAATATTGGAGGTCGTGTTAGACATCATGAATAATCAATTTTTACCAACTGACGTTTCAGAGCCTTTACATATGACAATCTACTGGGCCGCCACTGCAATGGCTAAAGCTTTAGAAATTACAATAACAGCAGAGCGCTGATCAGCAAGAACCGAACCAAACACACCACCATGAAAAAGACGTCTAAGTAAGAAAATCGACAATCTTCGAAAAGTCGAAATGAGAAAATTATAAATTGTGTCCGATACCATTCGCAACACGATCCAGCTAATACTACTGCTCAATAATACCTCGACACGATGAAATAGGAGCTCTCTGCCGTTGCAGAACAGCTAAAGAGATACAAGACCAGCAATAACCGGAAACGCGACAATACGCTGTTCCAACGATCAGAAAAGACTTACTACGGTAAGCTAAGCTCTCCACCTAAAATGTCAGATAATAAATATCCCAATAGAGAGCAGATAGAAAAGTTCTGGGAAAGTCAGTTTTCCACCACGCAAATTGTAACATCGCAGCAAGCTGGGTCAATGAAGAACACTAAATCTGCTAAGACTATAGCCATATGCAGTTTGAGCCATTTACCACCTAGGAAATATCAGGAATGATTAAGGAATCCCATAACTGGAAAGCTCCAGGTCTCGGTGGAATCTATAACTCCTGGCTCAAAAAGTTCTGGTATACTCACCATCAACTGATTAATTTTATTAATGATGTTTTTCTAAATCCAGCAAAAAATGCCATTGTTTCTGACTGAAGATATTACGTATCTCTTACCAAAGGACCAACATGGCACACATGAACCAGCTAAGTATAGGCCAATCACCTGCCTTTTCATACTGCTTGACCTAACGCATCTAAGCACATTATGAACAAAATAACATCATCACAACTCAACAGAGGGAATACACCAGAGGAGCAATGGGATGCAAGGAACAATTCATTATTGACTCTGTCATATTTAACCAAGCCTATACAACCCGAAGAAACATCTTCGCTATCTACGTGGATTATAAGAAGGCCTTCGATTCAGTGCCCCATGACTGGCTCCAAACTGTATGAATAGGGTCGATAATCATTTTATATCCTTTTTAAAACGCATCATGTCAACGTGGAGAATTTGGATTCAATGGCATGTGCCCTCCAGCTATATCATCGAAACTAATACACCCCAAATACGAAGGGGAATATTTCAAGGTGATTCATTAAGCCAATTGTGGTTCTGCTTTGCAATGAACCCACTGTCATGCCGTTTGAAATCCACCAGATGCGTCTTTAACATTAGAAATAACAACGAAGAGGTAGTAAGATTGAGTCATCTTTTATACATGGATGATCTTAAACTGATGGCTGCTATCAAAACCCAACTCGAGCAAATACTCAAAATTGTGGAAGAGTTCTCGGGTATATTGGAATGCAGTTTGGACTTGACAAGGGCCGTATTTTGAACATGGTTAAAGGAAAGATACAACCGGGAGCATTTGAGATGTGGAACGTTGAAACTATAGCTGCAACGGAATCAGAACAGACATACTTAGGTAGGAAATAGGCTAAACGAAATGATCATCGCACTATAAAGGTTAAATTGACAATCGTCAACCTTTTGTCATGAGGTAAAACGGGTGTATGTCTAAATAGTAGATATTTGTTTAAGGCACTCAACACGTATGCATGCTTTGCGATTAGCTACCCTTTTGGAATTGTGAAATGGAGCAGAACGGAAATCAAAAACCTGCTAAGGAAAATAAGAACAGTTCTAACAAAAGCATACAAATACCACCCTCGGAGTACTATTGAGCGTACAGTACTTCCAAGATACCAAGGAGGAAGAGAATTGGTCGATATTGGTGATCAGCTCGATCAACAAATAATAAACTTGCGTTTTTATTTCCACAGATTAGCGGACTCTTCTACACTACATCGAACAATATATGAGGCAGACGATTCAACGCCGCTACAGCTGTGTGAACAGGATATTGCTTCTCACCACCGAACTGACCATTAGAAGTTACAAGTCTAGCTACAGAAACCACTTCATGGACGGCATCCAAATGAGGTTATCCAGGAAAATGTCGACAACTCAGCGTCGAATTACTGGTTGATTTCAGGACAGATGTTTCCGGAAAAGGAGGGCTTCTTGTTAGCTATCCATGATCAGGTTATTCCGACAAAGAACTATCAGAAGTTCATCATCAGAGATTCTTCAATAGAAAATGACCAATGTAGATATGGCTGTCGAACGATTCTAACAGATCAAACAGTGGCTCATAATAGGCCAGACATTATACTAACAGATAAAATTTCTTGGCGAACTACACTGATTTGGCATTGCTATACCTAACAACAACAAGCTAAGACTAAAATAAAATGAGAAGATCGTCAAATACAGAGATCTGGAGGTGCAGATCCGCAGACAGTGGGCAATGAACAACGTCCACACTATTCCCACAATACTATCAACAACTGGAATGATACCAAAGAACCTCCTGCAGAACATCAAGAGACTGGGCCTTAGTGACTATTTGTATAAACCGATTCAGAAAGCAGTTCTCACAACCGCGCTGATCGTCCGAAAGTTTGTAGGAAGTACAGAAGATCACCCCACCTAGGAGCCTCATACTTTTAGTGGCTTTGTATACTTGGTATGAGTCCATAATCCCTGGAGGGAGTGCGAAGCCGTTTGCCTTGTAAATTTGATTCTTATTGATTAAAAATGTTCTGTTTTCACAGCATATAATTTTACAGACGATAATGAGTTGAAAAAGGATTTTGATACCCATTTTTTAATGGAGTCTTATGGAAACAACTATTCTTGAGCCTCACTTATTATTGACTGATAATATTTTTGATATGTATGCAAGCTAACAGGATTATAGTCATTTTGATACAACTAAAACTATTTTTTTTTTAGGTATAGATGTTATAATTTCAGTAGCAATTGTTAATTATTAACACAAGTAAAATAATCTATTAATTATATGAAGCAGTAATATTCTAACCTCCACATCCTCCGCCTTGGGGTTGTCGCATTCCAGTTGCTGGCGGCCGTCTAGCTTGCATTCCAGAAGTACTTGGTCGGGCACTCATTTGCGATCTACCAGCACATGGAGCCCTACCACCTCTTGGACCTCCTCTCTGTGGTGGCTGCATCTGGGGTGGTGGTGGTGGTGGTGGCATCATGCGTCTAATCTAAAAGAGATATTAATGATATATATTTTGGTTGCGTCCAACCTAAAGAAGACATTACTGATATATATTTTGGTTTAATGGTCTTAATTATCAAAAACAAAGTACAGTAAAAATATATGATAGAACTAGAATAATGGTAACTCCACCTAAGTTTTTATATATATTTTGACTCCCTCATTATAAGCAAAAAAATTGTGTGTGTTTCTTCTGATTTTTCTGTCCGACGTATAATTTTTGATTTAAAAATCGTTAACCATTTGAAAAATAGCATTATTTACTAGTTTTCAAAATTAATCTTTTAACTAAACAAATATTTTCAAATTTTCCGCCCAGCAATTGATATTTGAAGTCGAGAACTACAAGCTGGGATTAACTGTAATTTTAATAATGCTGATGACATAACAAATCAGAAGCGATGGGTACAAGTGAGGTAACCTTTATAACACACTATTCACACATTAGCCGGTCACTATACCACTAGAAAACGTCATATTATAGTGTTAGACCACACACCAAAAATTATTAAATTGAGATACTACGTTTCCAAGAAATTAGGGAAAAATCAATATTTTCTTAAAACTTTAACGTTGTCTATCGCCTAAATGAAGCAGTAACAGATTTAATGAAGTTTACTTAAATCGACCTATATTCTCGTTAAGACCCTGTAAACGTATTTTCCGGACTTTCTCTCTCTCTCTCTCTCTCTCACACACACACACGGGTGTGATGTGTAATCAAAGGTTTTCGGGTATCCCGAGTATCTGCTGAATCCCTCTCAGGATTGTAAGGCAGCTAACGTTTCGGTGAAATCTCATTCATCATTTTTAAAGCTCACTGTATGGCGTTTGCGGGCGAACTCACGCTTGTTTTCGGTTCCGTGTGTACGTGGGGTGCTTCCTTTGGCCGGATGGTACTGGCCAATCAGGTTGCGAGACCTGCTGCGTATCATCGGTCCTGTTGCTAATATTTAGGGTCATGTTGCTGAGTTATAATCTGTTTCTTTACTATCTACTACTGGTTGATGTTTCGTAAACAAATTTTTCCAATTCTTAGGTAATTGCTGGCTATCATCTCTCGTATTTAAGTTGTTGGGCCTCTTTGCAACTTCGAAGGCTTTCCTTATAACACTTGTGGACAGGTTTTCACATCTCGATAGTATTTTTGTTCCTGAGAAATTTATCTTATGTTCTATGTTTAACAAGTGTTGAGCCAGTGTAGAAGAAGTTGGTTTTTACTTCACAGAGTTTATATGTTCTTCTCTTCTGGCGCTTATATCACGGTTCAATTGGCCTACGTAAGATGTCTGTAGATCATCATCTCCGCATGGATTTTGTACACTCCCTGATTTTCCAGAGGGATTTTTTCTTTAGGTGTTGGCAAGAGATCTTTTACTTTACGGTCTGTGATGAGAATGGTTTCAATGTTTTCTTCTGACACAAGGAAAAAAAACTTGGGAACTATTCTCTTGATTTTGGCGATTTTTCGTGGTTAAGCGTTTGTTTTTTAGAGTCTTGTCTATGTGTTCTTTCTTCTAATCGATTTTTGTTGTTGGGGTGTCTTGTAGTATGTTCATTTCTTTGTGATAATTATCTTGATCTGTTGGGTGAGGTTGTGACGTGAATTGGCGTTGAGGTATCTCTGTTGGTGTGAGCAGGTTTTTTGTAGACAGTGTGCGAAATCAGGCCATCCTCTTTTCTTTTCAGTAGGATATCTAAAGTAGGTAGTTTTCTTTCCTGTTCTGTCTCCATGGTGAATTTGATTTTTTGGCGTATAATGGTTATGCGATTTAGGAAATTTTTGAGATTTTTCTTCTCCGTGTTACCAGACAACGAATATGTCATCTACGTAATGCAACCACAGTCGAAGTTTATGTAAGAAGGTCTCTAAAGCTTTTGATTCGAAATATTCCACCAATAAGTTAGCGAGTGCAGGAGATAGTGGCGATCCCACAGGGGCTCCCTCGACTTGTTCATATCATTGACCTTCATAAATAAGTTCTAGATATCCTACTGAAAAGAAAAGAGGATGGCTTGCTTTCACACACTCTCTACAGAAAACCCACCCACATTAACAGATACCTCAACGCCGACTTAAATCACTATTCCCTTCTAATTATTTGCAGTAGTGAAATCACTTGCGTTCCGATCACAGTCTCTTACAGACCAAGAAAATTACCACAAAGAAATAAACATATTGCAAGACGCCCTCAGGAATAACAGTTATAAAAAAACATATAGACAAGGCTCTAAAAAACAAACGCGCAGGAGAATAGCTCCAAAGTTTTTGTTCCTTATGTCAAAGGCACTATGGACAAAATAACAAAAATTGTCAAGAGACACAATATTGAAACCATTTTCACCACAAATCGTAAAGTAATAGATCTCTGGACAATATCTAAAAAAAATCCCTCTAGAAAAACAGGGAGTGTACGAAATTCCATCCGGAGAATGTAGCTCATCATTGTAGGTCAAACCAACCATAAAATAAGCGCCAGAAGAGACGAACATATAAACGCTCTTAAGCAAAAAAAAATAACTTCTTTTGCACTGGCTCAACACTTGTTAAACACAGGATAAATTTGTCATGAACAAAAATGCAATCGAGATGTGAAAACCTGCCCACAAGAGTTATAAGGGAAGCCACCGAAATTACAAAGAGGCCCAACAACTTAAATAGTAGAGCTGATAGCCAGCGATTGCCTTATACTTGGAAAAATCTGCTGACGAAACATCAACCAGTAGTAAGTAGTTGTGAAACAGATTATAACTCGGCAACACGGCCTAAAAACACTGGCAAAAGAGCCGATGACACGCAGCAGGTCTCGCAACCTGATTAGCCAGAACCATCCGGCCAATAAATGCGCCCCACGTACACACGGGACCGACAGCATCCGAGTAGCAAGCGTCAGTTCGCCGGAAAACGTCATACAGGAAGCTTTAAAAATGGTGAATGAGATTTCACTGAAACGCCAGCTGCCTTACAGTCCTAGGAGGGACTAAGCACATAAACAGGATACCCGAAAACCTTCGATTATATGCATACATTTATATATATATATATATATATATATATATATATATATATATATATATATATATATATATATATGTATATACTGTAGCCTCCTTTCCCTTAAGAGACTTATGCTGTGTTTATCACATTTCAAAGGATGAAAATATTTATACCATTGAAACTCAAAAATGATCTCCAGAATCAACACATAATAATTAATAAGTACGGTGTACAAAAAATATTAAAATGATATTTTCAGTTTTACAAACCTGAGGAGGTACAAATGCAGTGAACGGTTGAGGGGGTGGTGGTGGCGGAGGCGCCGCTTGGGCTATTCTACGTGAAAGTGCAGCCTCTTCTTTCTTTTTCCTAGCTTTTAGTCTTTCTCTCGCCCTTCTTTGAGCTTCTTCCGGAGTTATTGCTGGTCTTGCACCGGGACATGGTCCTTCTGGGGGAGCTTGCTGCTCTACTGGAGGAGGCAAGGTCATCTGTGGTGGTGGCTGAGGTTGAGCCTTTAAAACATATAAGTAAAATTAATGCTGTCTTCTTTAAAAGGAAGAAAAATTTAAATAAAATTTTAGTGTAGGGGCAAATGGGTCCCAGTCGCTCCTTTAATTTATATGAACATACTCAAGTTTTTTTTTTAATATTTTGAGCAGCTGAATAAAAGTTTTTTGGTTAAAAGTCCACCAGAGTAGTAATAAGATTGCTATTAAAAAACAATTTTTAAAACTTTTCTTAAAACTAACTATTGTGTCTTATTCTTTGAGTGATTTTGAGCAAAAAAGAATATTACACACTTTTACGTCCGACGCTTAGTTTCCGAGATAATTAATAATATTAAATAATTTAAAAATGCAATTTTGGCGATTTTTGAATGGTAATAACTTTTGACTAGATGAACTTATTCAAATGTTATTGGCAGCGATCGAAAGTTCGAATCAATATCTACAGGTTGAAATTAAGTAACATGTCAAAACATCTTAATTGTTTATTTCGGCTTCAAACAAAGAGCTTCTGATCGCATTTGTGCACGAGCCGTCGTGTGTGGGGCGCAGGGTGAAGCCTACTTGCATGCGCCCGCTCGGCCGCTTGTGCTTATACGCTGCCTTTAACTTACTATCAGAAAAGTTTATATACTACAATGTATTTCTTATTTATTCAAATTTTTACAGACTACTTTGCAATGACAACCAAAAAAAGTGTTAAAAACAACTGGATATTATTCAGAAAATCGCGAATAGCAAATAATTTGATGAATTAAGAATTTGCCGTTATCATTATTCTAAATGTTCGCTAATAGAAGATGTTCCTCCGATATCCAATTCTATACTACTGCAGATTTCGACTGCATTTTACGGTGATACATTGTTTGTCATTGCATATGGTTACATTAGACCCAACTTTATTTAACTTTATCCTAGATGATCTCTTGACTACAAGAAAGTTAATATTCTGATTCCCCCCGCAGATGAGTTGATAGCAGCATGTACTAATTGTTCTGTTTTTATTACAAAATCTTGTCAATGCATTCGCTGGTGCATATCTTATTGCAACTTTTGTTTGCGTATGAAAACAAAACATGCACAAATAAACACAACTCAAAATAAATGTGCATTTTACTCTATGCAATGCCTATTACCATTGTTCATCAAAATTTCATTAATGCATTATTTATTAGGTGTATCAATTAGTACTGACACGAACATATAACGATCTATATTCAATCAATGCATAAAATAATATTTGGATTATATAATTATAAACTAAGCATGCTCGACCGCGTGGGAGGCCTGTGCGCCACATACGACGGCACGTGCACATAAGCGATCAAAAGGTGTTTGTTTAAAGCCGGAATAATTAATTAAGAGATAACTTTTTCACATGTTGACTTTAGCTTATAAATATTGTTTCAATTGCTGCTAATAAAATTTTAAAAAGTTCATCCAGACACAAGTTATTACTGTTGGAAAATCGCTAAAATAGCACTTTTTAATTTTTTGCTTAAAATCATCCAAAGAATACGACTCAATAGTTATTATTGTAAAAATTTTATTTTTCAAAGTTTACAATCCTATGACTTCTTTGGCGGATTTCTGTCCAAAAAATTATTGTTCGGTGGCTAAAAATACATAAAAAATCTTGGTAGCTCCACCTGTACCACCATACCGAGAAGAAAGTCAAAAATTACCCTCGCCGCCACAGTGATACGGCAGAGGCACATGTTTCATCTCTACTAGATTCATCAGGGTACCGACATGCACCTGTCTGTGCAAAAGATAGATCGGAAGGAAGCATGCCACACTGAACGCGGCTTCGCCGACCTCCCGCCGGATGACGTTTATATATTTATGCGGCTTTCACGGATTCCTCCGTGTGAGATGCAATAGCGATGGATATATTCACATGATGTCATTGTAGTGCTGAAATCACATTCAGCAAACGTATAACTATATGCAACTCAGTATATAAATGAAGTAAATTGCGAAGTTTGCTGATCGCAATTACTCCCTTTCCTTAATTTTATTGCACTATGTAGTATGAAAATCCTTCTAGAAAGATGCGAAATCTTCTGGTATCCGAAAAAGGGTATATAAAGAATCCAGATCGGCTTTCGTGGACAGTTTAATTTGACTTCTCAAACTGATGCAAGTTGGATTGTTTGACTCTACAAACCAAAAACACAAACTAGCACTATAAACTGTATACTACCATAAAGTCCGTTACATTGACCCCTTTTAAATATTGATCAACCCGATCAACCCAATTGATCTTAATAATTAGAGAGATTATTATTTTGCGTTAAAAATATACAATGAAATATTTTCACCATCCTTTAACATCACAATATACAAGACAAAACTTCGCTTCCCGCATTTTTGGAGCTTTTCTAAGGAAAAAGGCGCACGCCGCGGTGTCGTTGCTGTTTGTTGGCAATTTACACATTACTTTGCGCCGCGCTGTTTATTGAAATATGAAGAATTTTGGCCGTTAATGCCTACTTTTTTTCTTTAGCATCGGGATAACTACATAAATTTAAAAAAAAAATGCTAGTACACACTACATGCATAAAGTGATTTTTGATCATTTTAAACATTTTTCCTTAATTTATCTTTTTTAAAATATTATGTATATTCTAGCTTACAAAATTCATTTGCAGTAATAAAATAATAGGATTGGTACGGTGCCTAATGTGACTCAGCGCCGAGTGGTAAGGCCATCCCTGTCACCCCGGTAGCCACTGAAATTTTCTCACATATCATAGAACGGTGTCTGTTTATTCATAAAATCTTTTTATTGCATCATAATCTTTATTTTCGAGAGGGGCATACGTTTGGATTATGTCAAGTTTGGGGTGTTTGGTATCTAATTACAATTTATTAACACGGTCAAATAAATTCGTCGGTGATTTATTTATTTCCTTCTATACAGTTATTACTACCCCATATTTGTAATTAGAATCATTGTTGCCTAAGTAGTGCATGGTACCGTTGGTTGTGGTTTGTTATCCAGTGCCTGGCCATGTTCTGTCAATAATGCTAAGATTACTTATTTTCATTCTTTGCATCTTTTCCACTACATTTTGTACCTTTCCTGGTTTATACATTCTTCGCACATTCCATGTGCCAATTTTTATAACGCAATTTAACGTTGTCCCCTCCGGAGTTCGATTAGGGGATTATTAACTCAGAAAACTTTAATTTTAAATATAATTATTATGATTTATACTAGAGATATAAATATGGAATATTTAATAGTGTATTTTTCTATTGTCCTCTTTATCTCACCGGGATTAGCTATCAAGATCTTCCACAGTGTTGCTCAGGTTACTGGAATATGCCGTAGTGTAGATGAAAGTCGAAATTAAGTGGAAGAAGCTGAGCGACACTAACTGAAAGCAGTGTGGTATGTTCGCACCACTACTCCATATTTCCCAGATTACGCTTAACATGGCATTATAACTCATACATCGCGACGTAAATTTTGCTATAGCAATTTTTCAAAAAAAAAACTTTGTAGAAAGTACAGCGCGAGCTTAAAAAAACGTTATTCGTAACAATTACATTTTTTAAGCTACACCCTAATCGCTAGTTCAGTAATAGCAGAATAAAACTAATTTAGTGATCTACGTATTATTTATACAAAGCGATTAAAATATATAGATTTTTATACCCCAGCGCATGGTGCTGGTCTCGGTCCTCTAGTCGGTGCAGCTTTCTTTGGTCTTGTCGTTTGTTGATAGTGTTTCCGAGCGTCTGCAATTCTTTGGGCGGATGCTTTCTTTTCCGTTTCAACCACAACTCCTGGTTTAACTGCCGCAACACTCGGAGTAATTTTTGGTTTAGGTCTCGGTCTGTAAAAATTCATTTAGTTATAAATATCAAAAAAATAAAAGAAACCAACTGTAAAAGTGTTTACTAGATTAATGAAGCAAAGTGGGTAACTACTAAACATTGTAAGCAAAATCCTAAAAGGAATACATCTAAATCAGATTTTAGAAAAATTGGGAACCTATAACAATTTTTAAAAATGCAATTCTCTTAAAGTGAGATAACTTAGAAGATAAAAAAATGTCTTTAAAAAATCACAATACCAAAAAATAATAAAATAATCAGCGTTACAAACCTTTACTGATCATTATGTTAAAATAATGGGTTTTCTAATAGTGTGGCTTCTTTAATTATTTTAACTTGGAAAATATAAAACTTTTTTAATTTTTCTAATTTTCAAAGCAGAAACCATAATAGTTAACAAACAAGAATTAAAATTAATATAAGATTAATAAATGGAAACCACAAATAACAATTGTTAATATTTTGGCCCCTACGTTCAATGGCAAATTGCACAAACTAGAGAGCAAAAATATGTGAAAAAGTTGATTCTAGAAAAATGCTATTTTGGTGGCTTAATTTTGCCAATTTTGCTAAGCCTATAATTTTTACTAAAAAATACATTCACCGTGTGACCAAAGACTTGAGAGAGGGAAGATAATAATGAATGTTTCACTTCTTCTCCATCCAGCCCTTTGCGTCCACTGCTGGAGATAGGCCTCCCTCATTCTTGTCTATTGTGCACTATCTTGAGCAATTTGCATCCAATTTGTTGCAATTCTCTTGAGATCGTCAGTACAACGAGTAGGGGGTCTTCCTCTACTTCTTTTGTCTAATCTCGGCCTCCACTCGAGGAACCTCTTCGTCCACCTTCCATCTGATTCCGGCGACATGTCCGGCCCAGTTCCATTTGAGTGTGCCAATTCGGAAAATTACGTCGGTAACTCCTGTTTCTCGTCTCAGGTCTTGATGTTTAACTAGGTCACGCAGCGATATACCTAGCATTGCCCTTTCCATCTTTCTTCGAGCTATTTGCAGCGTTTTAGAAGTTGATGTTGTCAATGTCAAAGCTTCGGCACCGTAGGTCATAACCGGTAACACACATTGGTCAAATGTTTTACGTTTTAAAAAAATTGGTATATCGCTTTTAAAGATGTCTTTAAGTTTTCCATAGCCTGCCCATACGAGGTTAACTCTTCTCCGTAGCTCGCATGTTTGATTATCTCTTGTGATCTTTATTTCGTGTCCAAGGTATATGTATTTTTCCACAAGCTCCACCCCGTTGTCTCCAATATTGGTATTTCCACTAGGTACCAGATTGGTCATAAATTTTGTTTTTGATATATTTATTTAAGAACCACATTGCCGCACACCAGCTGAAATTCATGTAACATTGTACATATCTCCTTGAGGTTATCGGAAAACAAAACTATGCCGTCCGCGAACCTCAAATTTGTTAATCTTTGGCCGTCTACATTTCGGCCTCTTTTTTCCCAGTTAAGTTTTTTACGGGCGTATTCTAGTACTACAGTAAACAGTTTAGGCGATAAGATATCACCCTGTCGGACTCCTCTGCCAAGTAGTTGCATTCCTGTATATATTGTAAATTAACTTTGTGTATCGATAGTCAATGCGACATGCTTGTAATGCTTTCATAATTTTGTCAAGCTCTACCGTATCAAAGGCCTTATAGAAATCCACAAAAGCCAGAACGAGTGGTCGACTGTATTCGATCGTTTTTTCTATTACCGTTTTGACGCTCTGTATGTGACCGTTTGTTCCAGACCCAGTACGAAACCCCGCTTGCTCTATTTGTTGGTAAAAATCAAGTTTTTTCTCAAGTCGATTCGTTACTATTCTTGTTAGGAGTTTATATAGGTGACTAAGAAGGCTTATTGGTCTGTAGTTTTCCAAATCATGAGGATCTCCTTTTTTGTAAATCAAAATTAAAAGCACATATTAAAAAGGTCTTTTATTTTCTTAAGTAGATAAATACCTCCGATTTTGATTGCATCAGTAACTACATCATCTTCGCCTGGAGAGTTGTTATTCTTAGTCTTTCTTAGGGCTAGTTTTATTTCATCTATTGTGATTTTCGGCATTTGTTCTGATCCTTGGTTGACAATGCCCTTTTTCCTTGTAAATATTTCTGGTACTTGATCTTTGCTATTCTCTTTGTTTTGGCTTCTGTGTAGTAATTTGTAAAAATCTTTAAATACTTTAAGGATCTCCTCTCTGTCTGTTGAAACTGACCATTCTTATCTTTCACTTTGATTATTTGTCTTGTTCCCGTTCTTAGTTTTCTTCTCAATACTTTCATACTTTTATTGTTCTTAATGGTATGTTCGATCTGTTCTTGATTGTATTTTCGAGTGTCTTGTCTAATAGCTTTGGATATTTATTTATTTATTTTTTGTAGTTCGTCAGCTTTAGTGTCCGTTTCGCTTCTCATTCCTCTTCTTTTCTGCATTAGTTGTCTGGTATTTTGACTGAGCTTCTCTTCTTTTTGGGTTTTAGGGAAAAAACTGTTCTGACTTTCTAGTAAGGCAGTTGTTAACTTATTATTTAGGTCGTTAGCGTCAGTTTCTGCTTCAGAGCTACTAATTAGGTCGGCAATACACTGCTGAAAACCATCTACATCTGATGATTTCATCCATGATATTCCTTTGTTCTTCTTCTTGATCATCCTATACCTCTCCTTTTTTAAACATATTTCTATTTTATCTCGTACCATTCTATGAGCGCTGTTGGTAGCAAACCTGTTTAATACCGTAATGTCTTAGTGGTTCTTATCGGTGATAGTGAAATCTATTTCGTTCTTTGTTCTTCCATCTGGATTTTGCAATGTCCATTTTCTATGTGGTTTATTTTGGAAAAAACTACTCATTTGGTATAGTTCATGTTGCAGCAGGAATCTTAACAGTATTTCACCTCGTTTATTTCTGCCGTCCGAGCCAAATTTTCTCAGTAGGGTTAGATTTCATTCCTATTTTGGCGTTAAAATCACCACATATAAAAGTAAAATTTCCTTGTTGGCCTTTAAGAGCAGATTTAATATCATCGTAGAATAGATCCACTTCTTCTTCATCATGGTCTGTTGTTATACCTGGTGTTTAATTTGAGAATAAGACCAATCACTCTTGTGGAGAATCTCTTTAGTTATACTATATTTGTTTCATGGCGCTTGTGTATAATGAAGCCTGTTCCTCCCACGGAATTATTGTCGTCACCTACGTGGTAAAAACTATGTCCGGATTTTAGTTTTAAACATTGTTCGCCACGTCTTCTGACTTCGCTGAGACCGACTATGTCCCATTTATTGTTTCCTAGTTCGCACTCAAGTTCAGTATGTCTTTCATCTGATAATAGGGAACGTCCATTGTATGTTCCAATATAAAGTGTCGTCTTATTCGGGTGGCCTTTTACTGTCTCCGTCAATTTTTTGTCCCCCCCCCCAGAATCCGTGGGACACACTGATAGGTTATCAGTGCAAGATTCTGGAGATGATCTCCTACTTGTCTAGGGTACTTATGTGTTTTCAACTGACATTTTCATAAGGGGTATTTAGCCTTTAAAACACCGCGCTGGTTAGACCTGTTGGTGAATGTTAGTTTCAGCCGCCCATTTCTGGGTCCGATGCTGTTTGCTACCGCCCACTCTGGGTCAGACATTGCTATGCTAATTTTGGTCCGCCATAGGTATTTAATTTCCCTGGTATCACCCATATCTGGGAGGCATTCCCCTATCCGCCACCCGTGGAGGCTCCCGATGGGGGAACAGCATTCCCTCACTACAAAGAACTGAATTCACTAAATATCATGCGTTTTAGTAGTGTAAGAAGAATTTGAACTCACTATTGAACCAGATCGATCAATTAGACTAGGATATTAATAAATTAAATGAAACCCTCTATCTAAAGACAGCATTCTAAATGGTTTACGTCTTGAACATAAATTTACCCTGACCGTTGCATCTAATACTTTGAATATAAAATTCAATGGAAAAAAAGATAATCTAATTATTGTCATAACATTCAGGCTGATAAGTAATAATATCTCAAATAAATACTGGCTCAAAAATATTACATTCTCAAGAGGTTACGTAACAACTCTCAATCGTATGAAATTTGGCCATGTCCGTTAGCCTGCATACTTACATAAAATTAATGTACTGCCTTCAGTAAATTTCGGTGTCTTTCATA
Source organism: Diaprepes abbreviatus (assembly GCA_034092305.1). NCBI lineage: Eukaryota > Metazoa > Arthropoda > Insecta > Coleoptera > Curculionidae > Diaprepes > Diaprepes abbreviatus. Next base: position 14,948,788 of record JASJET010000050.1, on the reverse strand, counting down.
TTATATGTGATTTGGATCACATCATTTTAGAGTTTAGAAAACATCAGAATGAAGTCAATACACTCTTTGAAATTTTGATAAACAATTTTAAAGTTAAAGGTCCTCTTATCGTCCAATGAAAAGGCGCCCTAGCGGACCCTAATATTTGCAACATCAAATTGTTAATAACAAAAAACTGACCAGGACTTCGGCCTGGTAACTTCAATATTCGTAATTAGCTACCCAAAACCATAAAGTAAGCCCAAGGTACGGAGGGCATCTCGAAAATATGCTCGAATGTCAACAGCGCTCAAAGTATTACTGTTTGTCCTTTGATTTGAACACATTGTATATTTTCATCATAGAACGTATAGAACTAACGCATATTGTAAGTTACTTGTGTGTCGAATGTGTTGTGTTTAACAGGGTATTGTAATCATGTGATCTAAATAAGAATTATACATAGTTTTTACGTCTTTCTAGTTAATTTAATTATAGTTTGAGAACTTTTATTGTGCGATATTCTATTGATCTATTCTAAAGTCTGTTACAACAGACACAAATTGCTTATTACACATTTATGCGAACCTAGTGTTGGATTATAATATCTCACTTCTTACTTCTAAGGACTAAAAGGTGATTACAATATAACAAATAATTATGTAGATTACCAGGATGCTATCGAAGCAAAAATAAACCAATATATTATAGGCCATTTGTTGGTTTTATTACATCACCAGTTCTATAATTTATAAATTTGAAATTACCTAAAAACTGGTCTTTTAGGTCCCTCTGGCACTGTTATCCTTACTCTTGGTTCTACAATCGTTCGAAAATTTGTTTCTGGTGTATGTCTTGGTAAAAATCTGGTGAACTCTCTTGTTCCTATTTGATCTCTAACAGCGCAACTAAAATTGCCAAGAAAATAATAGTTTTTCATAGTAAAAATAAATATGATATTTTGTAAGGAAACGAAAGTTAATTAGGTCTTATATTTACTTTAGGTTAATTCATGTACAGTATATTTCACTAAACGGGGGAATTCTTTTGCCACTCTGTCTATGGTTTAAACAATTGTAGTGTATTTTTTTTCTCTAGCCAAAAGCAGTTACCCATAAAGAAAAAAAAATAATCAATTTTCAAATAGCAAGAATTATTAAAATACTTTTGGGTCATTTATCATAAGAAAACAAAAACATAATGAAATAAAAGCGCTATAATGCAATACATTTGATTATATGCGCAAAGAGAGAAGGATTGAAATATCTCCAAAATGGCTAAAAAACAGAGCATATTTTTTTCTACGAACAGTATTGAAACTTTTAGGTATGGGAAGACGTAAAATACTTTGATTAACATTTTGTTTAAAAATTATTAATTTTAAGATGCTCAGGCTAAATCGCAAATTAAATATCTAACCTTCGCATGGGTAACGCCATCTACGGGCGAAAGGTTAAAACATTCGGAAATAGAATGATCCTTATAGGGTTGTACTCTAAACTAATAATGAACGTGGGGTAGTACCAATCCGAATTTGCAGAGAGTCCGGAGGATGAAAGTTTTGGTGATGTTCTTAAAAATCATATTCTTAATTTACAATGTGAAATTTGTTAGAGGTGGCACCTTTTGAAATCTGATAGAGAAAATTACGTTCTACGAACGTAACCGGTTCGAATAAAAAAGTTTGCATTTTCGATTTTACTACTTATTTAGGGAAAATAATAATTTTAAAAAGAAATTCTATTTTCTCTTTCTCTGTTGGGGAAGACTGGCCTCCATACTTCCATACTATATTATTTAAACAAGTTGGATAACAGTTTTTGAGTATTTTGTTAAATTTCTTTGTTAACCATTTAAGAAGCTATTTAAACCTAATATTTTCAAAATTGTGCTTTTTACAATAATTGGAATTACAATAGCGGCCGATATGAGTATTTATTCAAGCTACTTTGGACATATCTTAAAGATGTAATTTAAGTTTCTCTTATAAATACTTCCGTTTCTTTTATTTATTTTTGCTAAATAGATTTGAGTGTTTTGGGAAAGTTCTTGGTTTAATTTAATAAAAACATTCATGCAATTAATCTCCGGACGTACTGATATCACCCACGACAAGGTTTCTTACCCAACCAGTTAGATAGTAACTTTTCATTGACTTTGTGACTGCATTTCCTCATAGAATCCTGCAAATGGAATATCTTGGGTAGCGTTGGACGTTCCGTCTACAATCATACTGCTGTCACATATTAGTAGCTATTTAAAAACCATATAATTAAATTTTACAGTAACAAAGACACTCTGGAAGTTTGGTCGTTCATCTTCTCTTTTGCAGTTTTGGTTCCAAATAACCACAAATCAGTTAAGACTTACCATTATCAAAACTCTGGACTCGAGCTAGGCTGTTAACTAGCTGGACAGATGATATATCTTGCTTTGAGGCTTTCAAAACGGCGCGACTGCGTGTTTAGATGAGTGAAGTTTTTTTATTAAATTAAATAAACCAAGCAAAACACTTAAGTCTATTAACAAAAATAAATAGGAAACGGAATTATTTACAATGAGAAACCTAAAATTGGTAATAAATAACAATATCAAGATACTAAAATAATTACTTTCGTTGGCCGTACTATTAGTAAAAATGCAAAACCCAATTTAGAAGATAAAAGATGCGTTTTTGGAATAATTGAATTCAATACATGAAAACTAAAGTTCACAATAGAAACAGAGGTGAATAATAATGATCACAAAGAGCTCAAACAAACATGACTTTTTTATCACACACACGGACACAATCCATAACACTTCTCTACATCTAAAACAACACAAATTAGCCGGCATATCACAGTATGATTCACAGGCTTCAAATAATTTTAACATTTATGATAGACCAATCGACAGCCAACAATGGGTCAGCCATTTTAATGACTTACTCCAGGCACCAGCTACAGAAAACAACGTAGACGAAAACCATCAAGAAATCACAGAACTAACAGATGTTAACATCAGTGAAGCAGAGATGCACCTGACAATTAAGAAATTAAAAAACAGAAAATCACCTGGTACCGACCAAATTACGAATGAGATGCTAAAGTACGGAGGCCCCAGCCTTGTCATAGAGCTCACTGTTCTATTTCAAAAAATACTTCGCACAACGTCAGTACCCAACGAATGGCGGAAAAGCATCACAATTCCGATCCACAAAAGAGGATCAAAGAAACATCCCGAAAACTACAGGGGAATCAGCCTACTGAATAGTTCAGCCAAATTGTTAACCAAAATACTGTCACAACGGATCATAGACAAGTTAGGGGCGTGCGAAGAACAGCAGGGCTTCCGGAATAACCGCTCTACTATCGAAGGTATATTTATTATCAGACAGCTGGTTGAAAAATCTATCGAATACGATAAACCACTGTTCATTTGTTTTGTGGACTTTACACAAGCGTTTGACCGAGTCAAACTGGAACACATAACAGAATTACTGCGAAGAAAACAAGTAGACGAAGCAATCATACGCACAATATACGAACTGAATTCCAAAAACACCATGGTAATTAAAACAAATAACACTCTAACAGAGGAAATTCCTCTATCCATAGGAATAAGACAGGGTGATAGCCTAAGTCCAACACTTTTCAATGTAATCATGGACGAAATCATTGATGAGGTAAAAAGCACAAATATTGGGTACCCAATGGGACACAACACCATTCAGATTATATGCTTTGCAGACAATGTTGTCTTGACAGCAGATAGCGAGGACAACTTACAAAGAATGCTTTTCCATCTCAATCGAACAGCCAAACAGTATAATATGAAGATATCTGTGGAGAAAATCAAAGCAATGGTAATAGCAAAAGAACCGGTAAGATGCAAACTAATGGTTGATCACAAACATAACGAACAGGTTGGGAAGTTTAAATACCTAGGAGCACATATAACAAGTAACAGGGCAGTAACGGAAAAAGTACGCACACAGGCCAACAAAGCAACCATGATATCAGGCCAACTAAGAGACATAATCTGGAACAATAAACATATGACGGTTGAGAGCAAAGCAAGAATTTACAAGGTCTGTGTAAGACCGATACCGACATATGGCGCAGAAACAAGAAATGAAACCACAAAGACAAAACAAATTATGAGAACCACAGAAATGAAAACGCTGAGAATGATCACGGGAAAAAGTTTAAGAGATAGAATAAGAAACGCAAAAATACGCGAGGACAGCGGAGTGGGGGATGTTGTGAAGTTGGTTCGAAACCGTCGTAGGCAGTGGAGAGATCACGTGGAACGAATGGATGATGACAGACTAGCAAAAACCGTGATGAGAGAGAAATCAAACACCAAACGGCCGCCTGGACGGCCCCCCCAAAAGATGGAGAGACAGCTGGATTTCGACCTCAAACGAGGATCGATGAGGCATTGTATAGATAACAGAACTTGATTCTACCTAGAAGAAGAAGAAGATTTATGATAAACTCAATAACGTCCAATAAACCTAAAAATAAGGCGATTTATGAAGTTTACCCCCTTATAAAATACAAAAATGGTCCGTTTAAAACAATATCTTATAAATATTTACGAGTTAATTTCATTTTTTGCTGGAGATAAAATTTTGAAATTTTGTAAACAACATAAATAGCGTCCATGTGTCAAGATGTTCTTATTCTTCTAATAGATTTGTCATTAAGAATGCTCTTACAACCTTTTGTTCGCCCTATAGTAACTGAAACGATACGCAGTGGAAATATAGGTGTAGAAAAGGTTAACTTTCAATAACAATTTTTAAGTATTTGACTTTACATTGGCCTGTTCCCTCCTCGGAATCCGGGGGAAATTTGATGACTATAAACATTGGCATAGAAATCCATATCTGGACCAGGTGAAGGCGGTCCTGGAGACGGCCCAAAGTTCTGCCGGATATCTTCCATATTTCTCTGGTAGAGCTGCTGTCGTCTCTCTTCTCTTTCTTGCTTTTCCCGTTCTATTCTCTCCATTCGTTCAATGTACCTAAAGAAATTAAATAAGTAGATAGTATATTTATCAAGAAAATACATACATCAAGTGCAAAATAGTTGAAATAAGAAGGTAATCAGAAACTTTACTAGAAGAATCAGAAAAAGGGTTTTAATTGATTCTCTGAATGATATAGCAAGCTAGCATGAAAAAGCATACTATTGCATGGCATCTTATGTCTATTCTATATGAACAGGTTGTTTGTCTTAATAAGGTTTAACAGTCTATGAACTATTTTTTTTTAAATGTCTCCAGTAAGTTAGTGCTCGAAGATGATACATGAGCTGTTTGATCCTCTTCGTCACATTCTACATGTAGGTTTTTTATCATAGATACCCATGTGTATTAAGCTGCGGTCGCTGATTATTAATCCTACCACCAGCCTAACCCGTTGCTGCTTAAACGCGAGATTTCGCAACCTAATTTGCCGGATAATTTGCTATGCCTGTAGCACGCAATTGTGATTCCAGTAGGTCTGGTGTTGATGACTTATTCATCGAGATGTTTATCCGCCTTAATAATGCCAAATACTGGTTCCTGATCACTAAATGTGGCCACAAAGCATTGTCTTGAAAGTTGGTTAGCTTTTTCATTGCCCTTGGGTCCTGGTACCCACGAAAGAGTACCGTGTTGTGTTTTACGGAACGGCAATGAGGACAGTCCTATCCCTGTAGCCCCTTGTCGGATTCTTTCGAAAACCGGTAGCAACAGCATGTACTTCTATCCGCAATATTATAATGTGCTGTCCCATTGCCTCATAACGAGTTAGGCTCCTGTACCATAGTCAGTTTTAGACCCTTCTGTACACTATGCGAGATTTCCTGACTGATTTATTGATCAATCAGATCCTGCCTTTCAGCAGTGGCGTAAATAACGACCCCGCAGACTCTTCAGTGTGGGGAAGAGCAGCCAATTCAGGGGCGCTCTCAAGTTCCTTGATGAAAATAAATAAATAGGAAGGATCAAGATGGGTGCAAAATAGTAGGGCACATTCAAAAATCATACTATTAGTTACGCCATTGCCTTTCAGTCAGTCTTTATGGGGTAAAGCCTGTCAAAGTTATAGGTTCTTGGCATAGTGTCACTCCAACAATAAGTTTGTTACTACACTGGTGTGTCCGATGGCAGGTTCAATCCTCCAGACCTTAGTTTGTTCCAGTCTGTATGCCCCCATTCTTGCAACAGCCTGGATTTTTATATCAAGAGTGAGGGAGGAGAAGGTTGGTAGGGTTTCCATGGCTGAAAAAATGGTTTGACGGACACAGAAATTTTCAAATAATGACAAAAGTAACTTATGAAATTTTGATTATAGAAAATTTGATGCATCATAAGTTGATATTTTCATTTTGCTCTCATTATAATAAAAAGGGCCCACTATTATAAAAATAGTATCATTTTCTCGGATGCAGACTGGAGTTTCATTTAAATCGTGGAAAATGAAGATGTAATAGTAGTCAAATTTCACGAAATAATATATTCTGTTACAAACAGTCAACCAGAAAAATTTCGTATAGTTGACACCCAGAACAGCATAGCCAAGAACATAAAAGGCTTATCAACAAGAAAGGCAGATTGTATAAAAGTTTAGACTCTGTAGGCTTCAATTTTTCTGCTGAGCGTCAGGGGACGGAAGTTCAGATAGGCATTTATTATTTAAGTTTATCTTTAATACTTAAAAAATTATTCCAAATCGATTTTTCTTATGCTGGAGCGAAGTTCGTATCCAGTAATATCACCCTAATCTCAATACCAGAAACGTACCCAATCCCCCTACTAGCTAAATACTATCTACTCCCTTAACTTTCGTAGCTATCATGCCACGTACTTGTGCAAAACTAGCGTCTAGACACATTCTTTGAGGACGAAATTGTGGTCTATCGCTTGAAAGAAGCCAGAGTTTGACTTGAGATCACACCCTCTAATCCATTAAAAGCTCCACTTCAATGCCGGTTTCACACTGTATTTGGTGAAGGATTTCCATCCGTTTTAGCCGATTACGGCGCAGATGTTCATTACACGTGCTGTGGTTCTTAATGGTCTCTCGTTGATAAGCAAGTGACCCTTGCTGTAACAACGACTGACCTAATCCTTGAGGTCTCCCCATCAATAATACCCAGAATTGGGTTTGTTACGTTGACGTCTCCAAAAACCACCACTCTCAGCCGAACCACTGGATTGCAGCAAAGCGTCACACCCCCAGCTCTCAGTTTACTTAGAGATCAAATACCATCACCATCTCCATGTGAAGTCCTCACATCCGACTCTGATGGTACGACATCAGCATTCTCGCGGCTGAGCCTCTAAAACCAAAGAGCAAAAACCTCTCCCTGCTCTTTCTACTCTTGAGCTTTTGATACTATAGTTAGCGGAGTTATACTACCATCTAATCCACATTAGTCCGTTCCCCATACTCTGGCAACCCTCCCTTACTCAAACAGTGTCTGCCTTAATGTATTTCCAGAAAAATGCTAGCTCCAAAGTCTCCTTGCCCCCATAATGCCCGAGAGCAAAGCACACAACCTGCTCTTCTGTATATATCAAACAACTTTCACTTAGTATATTCTACTATTCGAATCAATCTGGAATCCCCAGTAATAGTCGAAACCTTTCTTTTTGCCAACTCTGCATGGTGCAGTTCTCGATTGGCCGCCACCCAACGTCTGGTACGGCGTCCCCAATTCCCCGCCCTTAGTGCTAGAGTTTAAGAAGGCTACCCAGCCTTTCAGGCTCACTTAACATAAGTTACGTCTGATCCTACGTAAAGAATTTATGCAGGGATAACGACATTCTACGGATAAATAAAGATGACAACGAACAGCTGAACCCACCTCATGATATAGTCGCACCTTTTGCTCAATATTTTCAGTGTTACCATTCTGTTTATACTAACGTTAACTCTCTTGAGGTCAACTCAGTTAATGAGATTGTACATTTTCAATCGCACATATTTATTTTGGGCGAAGTTCAGAACAGAATTGATTCATTAGGGCGCAGAGTCCAATATAACATTTTATCGAAGATTGTATGGTTTTTATAGTGTCTCATCTATGCCAGGTTTGCCAAAAATCTTTTAATATTGGAGATGGAAATAGTTTTCCCATTTTCCAGTCGGGTGGCCATAAATCGTGTCAAAAACTATCAGGATATACCAATGTTATTCGTTACAGGAAAGATATTCAAATCAATTTTAAGTCATGAATTGTTCAGTTGTTTTGAAACTTGCATTAGCTCAGATGATTATGTTTTTTTTCAAAGAAAATCAAGGGTTACCAATTTAGGTCTTTATGAGAATTTTTAGGTCTGAGGTATAGAGGCAGGATATCAGGTGGACTCTAAATATATGCAAGAATTCGTCTAAAATCTATGATAGTGTTCGCTATAAGTTACTGGTACACAAGCTTGATGTATTTGACCGATATTTAAAATATCTGTCTTCGTCTCCACAATGTGTAAAACTGTGTGATAAAATATCACAAGTAATCTTCGTGTCATCTGGTGTCCCTCAGGGGTCTGTCTCATTAAGGTCCTATTTTACGAGTATTCTTAGTGTTAATTAATGGTGTTAAAAATATTTAGAAGAGTCATTGTCTTTTGCATGTTAATGATTTAAATTTATTTGTAATTATTTTTTCGTGAGATGATGGCGTTTATTTAAACTTAATTTATTAAAACTCCTAATGTAAGCAAATGAAAAATTAAGAGATTTATCACAAGCTGTGCGTCAGTAATACTCGAGACTTTCTTCGATAAAGAGTTAATATTTCAATATCCATATTGACAACAATTTGGCAAAAATGTTGGGTTTTTAAAAACAAAACTCTAGATATATCGAAACCACAAAAGTCATTTAAACACTTTTTAACTATTTAGTGTGTAGTTTCTTGTGTCACAAAGATGGACTAGAAAGAATATAATCAAAATGTGTAAACTTTTTGCTATACAAATACAGATTCCCGTATGAAAATTTATCACACGAAATTCGTTTATTATTGATAGGTCTCCCCAGTTCTGACCTATGTAGAAGAAATTATTATTTTTTCTTTTTGTACATGCTAGTTGATAGTTTGAATAATTGTAGAGAACTCCTCAGTCGGCCTAATTTTAGGATATCCAGTAGATATAACAGATAAAGACAGGTATTTTTTGTACATCGAATTAAATATGATTTGTGAGCTGTTGTTGATTGTTTAGCAACATTATTATCATTATTATTATGAGAATTTTTTAATGGACACATTTTTTATTCAAGTTTCAATTAATTGAAAAAGCAGTTTGTAATATGTACCACCAATCAATTTTATTCTAGGTCTATATCATTTATGTACTATTTGGAAATTGTTTGCAATATAGATGTAAATAAATGAATCAAGATTTGAAGCTAAGCTTATAGATCTAGTTGAGACCGTGGAGCTGGTCTAAGAGATGGAGGTGCTAGCGGAGATGCGTAAAAATATTATTTTTGTTCTAGGTATGTTTAATTTATGTACTATTTGGAAGTTGTTCTATAATATACATGTAAATAGATAAATCAATATTTTAAGTTATGCTTACAGATCCAATTCAGACCGTGGCGCTGGTCTAGGAGACGGAGGTGCTGGCGGAGGAGAAGGTGCTGCTGGCGGTGTGCACGGCATACATGGTGCTTCTGCCTCCGGAGAAAGTGGTGGCGGTGATTCGAAACCTTCGAACCCGTCAAACATTTCTTGTTCTATAAAATAATATATGGTTTATTTAGAGTCAGTGGGCAAAAATAAGGGAAATCTAGATAATAAAAACTATATGATATTTTGGAAAGAAAATGTAGTATATAAGTGGTAATTTATTTAGACATTTAAGCCAAAAACGAAATAACACGAAGAAAAGGAATTATTTACCCAAGTATTCCGGCATTCCTGGTGGTGTTAAATCAGGTCTAGCGTCAGTATCAAGGCCCATATCTTCCAGTAGATACTGATCAAGTGCAGCTTGGTCAATGGGTTGTTGGTCACAAGGAATACAAGGTCCTATTAAACAAAAAGAAACGCATAAATTTAAGTCTGATTAAAATATGTTTTTCGCAAATTGTAGCAATCTAACTTTAAACGGATATTTAAATTTCATTACAATTGCGAACTAGGGTATGTATAGAAGAGAAAGGAAAAGTTATCATGCAAGAGATACTAGAAAAAATATCCACCAAGCCATGATAAAATTAACTGACTGTGCGTTGTCTAGTAGCGTGCCTCTTTATACTTATGTGTCAAATCTGATTAAAATTCATTCATTATTTTGTGTTTTATGAAGTGTAATCTAACAAAAATTCAATTTTATAAGACTGGAACATTGCAGGGTTGTTACATTTTTACCAAAAAACATAACTGCCCTAAACGAATAATTGCTATATATGTAAAGAAAGCTCCATCTTATTTTTCTATTAGTAAAGGGTGTTTTTTATAGAGGTATAAAACTTTAAGTTGGCAACACTTTTTTAACTGGCGGCCATTTTGTCAGCTGTCAAGTGATTTATGTTTAGTTTGGATTGGCATTTCAACATGAATAGACTGACGCCTGAACAACGCTTCCAAATTGTGCAAATTTATTTTGAAAATCATGGTTCTGTTCGAAGTACGTATCGCGCACTACGTCCATTTTACGGTCAACATAATCGTCCATCAGAGCAATTAATTCGATTAACTATGGAACGTTTTCGCGCCACGTTTACTCTAAATGATAATACGCATCCACAGAAATATCGTACAGTGCGTACAGAAGAAGTCATTGCTGCTGTAGAGCGTAGCGTAGAGGAAGACCCGAATCAGTCTATCCGCCATCGTGCACAGGAATTGGATATGTGTCCATTCACTTTATGGAAGATTTGGCGGAAAGATCTTGGTTTGCGTGCTTACAAAATCCAACTCTTGCAAGAATTGAAGCCACACGATCACCTAGCAAGGCGTAGATTCGGTGAATGGACCCAAAACAAGATTGCCGTTGATCCCGATTTTCATAAGCGAATTTTGTTTAGCGATGAAGCTCACTTTTGTTTGAATGGATACGTCAATAAACAAAACTGCCATATTTGGAGTGATGATAATCCTCAAGTGTATGTTGAGACACCGTTATATCCAGAAAAACTAACTGTTTGGTGTGCTTTATGGGCTGGTGGAATCATTGGTCCGTACTTCTTTAAAAACGATGCTGGTCAGAACGTTACAGTCAATGGTGACCGCTATAGAGCCATAATTACTGACTTTCTCGTTCATCAATTGAACAACCATGATGTGCAGGAGCTGTGGTTTCAACAAGACGGCGCAACATGTCACACAGCTCGTGCCACAATTGATTAATTGAAGGACACGTTTGATAACCGCATAGTTTCACGTTTCGGACCCGTGAACTGGCCTCCAAGATTGTGCGACTTAACGCCGCTAGACTATTTTCTGTGGCGATATGTGAAGTCGCTAGTCTACGCCGATAAGCCCGAAACGATTGATCACTTGGAGGACAACATTCGCCGCGTTATTGCCGATATACGGCAACAAATGTTGGAAAAAGTCATCGAAAATTGGACCTCCAGATTAGACTACGTCCGAGCCAGCCATGGCGATCATATGCCAGAAGTCATATTTAAATTATAATGTCAATTTAAAAAATTCATCTTTGTTTTATTCCATTTAAAAGTTCTATACCTCTATAAAAAAACACCCTTTATAAGCAAAGCACATTTTTAGTTAAATTTCCACTGTACTTTTGGACTGTGTGACATGCACGCATGGCAGCTTCTTCAAGTACGAGCTCCTGAAGTTATGCTATTTAAATTATAAATAAAACAAAAGAACGTGATGTTATGTATGAACAATAGATCTTTAAATTTTTTGGTTTTGCAATTTAGGAAATTTCAGTAAATTATATTATAGTTTGACAAAATTACTTTGAATTAAAAAAGGTTCAAACTAGCTAAATTCGTTTGGTTATTTAACAATATATTTTTAATTAGATTCTTTTTGAAAAACTTCTACTTAGTTGACCAACATAGATGTTTAGACCGTCCCCATAAAATAACTTATAAACCGCTGAGCAGGAATGATCATATTGAGGCTCGAACCAAGAAAGCTCTATGTGCTTTCTGAGCTTGTAAACGAGCCTTTGTGTGTACATGGGAACTGACACCTAAAGTGCTATTTTGGATATACACTATGGTCATCCGCCCATGACAACGTACGCCGCTATTGTATGGTGGCGTAGTACAACAAAGAGTAAACACATTCTTCGGTGTGGGAATATTGAGTGCGACGTCGACTGCTCCCACCGGGGTCTTGAAGTCCTGGTGAACCGGTGAACCTGCCTCCCCTTCACTTATACATAGATAACGAGGCCCTGAAGACGTGTCAATTGCCTAGAACATCTTGGAATTGGAATGGGCGGTTATTAAGATGTCTGGGAAGGCGCGGTGGAGAGGTGTCTATCACTCTCCATGCGGACAGATTACATGACGTCGCTTTTAAAACCCAGCCTCTCCCTGGAGATATTTCTGCTTAGTAGAGAGAATTGGGAGGGAGAACAAAATCTTCCGAAAAATAGTGCCTAGTGGTATACTGATGGATCTCGGCAAAATGATAGAGATGGAGCCGGAGTTTTCAGCAGGAGCACAGGAGTCAGAGAGTACTACCTTCTCGGACAATGTGCGACAATCTTCACAGTGGAAAATTATGCTCTTCTGCAGTGTGCCCATCTATGTGAGAGGGGTATAGATATGCATAGCGTAATAAATAAATGCTCAGACAGAAAGGCTGCGATATTAGCACTGAAGTCTAGTGTCGTAACTTTGCGGTTGGTGGCTGAGTGTAAGAATATACTAAATGGTATAACAAGGAACGGCTGCACAGTCAGACTCGTATGGGTCCCGGGTGACTCGGGCATACGATGGAATAAGGAAGCAGACCGTCTGGCAAAGTTGGGTTCGGCAACTGAACCCCATGGACCCCAACCAATACTACCTGTCTCAATTGCTTTTGGAAAAAGAGAAATCGCTACTGAAAAGCAAATTTATTCAATCGTGGAGGGGAGCTTCTGGAATGAGATGTGCTAAGAAACATATAACTGGGTCTAGTGAACGACGTACTAAGAAGCTTCTCTCCTTGGGAAAGAAAGAGCTGTGTATTGTGGTGGGATTGTGGGCAGGATATTGTCACCTCAGAGGCCATCTTCATAGAATTGGTGTCGAAGACGACCCGACATGCAGATGGTATTTGAAGGAGGATGAAATTGTTGACCATGTCCTCAGAGAATGCCCAGCACTCAACGGACTGAGACAGAGATATTTCGGAGATACTATTTTGTTACCAGAAGCAGTTAGGCAAGTTCAACTAACGAGGCTGCTTGGATTCGCAAAGTCGATGGGCCTCGAATGACCTGCAGCTATATTGGGATTTAAATGGCCCAATGAAGGCCTAGGCATCGATGATCTAGTATCACCACCCCTTTTCATTCATTCATTAAACCCCTGCTTTACCGTGAAATTCTGTAGCTTATCTTGTAAAGGGCGATATGATTAGTTTTGAATTGTTGTGTCTGTGCGTAAAGATTTGTAAAAAATTGAAAAATTATATTTATTATTTTATCTTTTTATCGTATGGTCTAAGAATTTGATAGAATGGCATGTTTTTTTTTTTCAATTGTAAGTTTAATGTTTGGGTGAAGAGTGTTTATAAATTCTGTGAACTACTTTAGTTGCCTTTCGATACCAACAAAACAATTTAAAAAAGTTTTTATAGAGGAGGTGTTTGCTGATTTTAATTTCTAGAAAGTCCATAAATATTTCGGTTAATAAGGGTATGAGAAGATTTCCTACAACTAATTCTTCCTTACTGCTGTAAGTATTGTTATAAATTTCAGTCTAGCCTTGTTCTAGGCTTAGAGTAAGTATTTCAATTATTTCTTGCTTTTTATTTTCATTTAGTTGGCTATTCTGAAATTGGAAAATTCTAATATTATGCCAGAATTATATATCCGGAAATACTGACATTAGCCAAGCAAGTGTTTCAAGAGTTCTTAACAAACACAGATTTCATCCTTATAAAATTCAGCTCTATAAAGAGCTTCACGGAAATGATTTTGACAACTGAACTGAATTCTACTTGTGGGTGTTAGATAAAGTGGCAGGAAATGAACACTTGTTTGGTAATGTGTTGTTAAGTGATGAATGTACTTTTCATGATGTTTGCGATTTTCTTTTACAACAATTTCCAATGTCTATTAGAAGATGTCCTTTTAAATATTAGAACAACTATGTGGCTTCAAATGGATGGAGCTTCGCTTCATTGTCATAGCGAGGTTCGGTAATTTTTAAATGTCAACTTTCGAGACACGTAGATTGGGAAAGACGGATTTCAAAATTGGCCCCCGAGATCTCCGAAGTTTGCTTCACCAGATTTCTATTTGTGTGGATACATAGAAGGAATTGTCTACAATGTGCCCCCCAAAATACCACAAGATATAAAAACATGCATAAGAGACGCTTTTCAATCCCGCAAACGATTCCGCAGAGTTATCAGTGGTTTCGAAAAAAGAATATGTAAGTGTTTGGAAGTGAATGGTCGATATTTCGAACATTTACTATAAATATTTTGCTTCTGTTTTGTACCATCGTCAATATGTTATTACCATTATTGCTGTTATAGCCTGGTGGATGACTATAAATCGCGTTCCGAATCTCTGAACATTTCCTGATTATTATTCTTTAGTTGTAAATTCCCTGTCATTTCCAAATGCCACAGGTAATTAGATACATTAAAACGTCTATTCAAAAAACACAAAATGATGCAGATAACGATTATTTGGCGTATTCTGCAAAAACGGGAAGACTTAAATAAAGAACACCCTTACACGATTCGACAAGTATTTAAGAGGTACATTTTGTGGTAAGTTAAATAGTACAGCGTTCCATTTAAATTAATCAAGTTATAGCCATTTTAAATTTATTATTTAATTCGTTTTAGTTTTTGAATACCCTGTATAATATAGCAAATTTATTATAATTGAGATATAAAGTATGATGTATTGTTATACTTCACTGTTAATTTCGAATACATAACTGGAATACTTCTAAAGTATTTGAAAGATGAAAATTAGATTAGATTTTGTCAAAATTGGAATTATTTAAAAACACTTATAGCCAGACTCACTAAGAAGGTTTAAGACTTAGACCCGATCTAGTTGCCTTGGAAATTAGATTTTGTAGATTACCAGTTTTGTTTTTCTTTCGATATTGTTTTAATTGTATTTTAAAAGTTAAAAACTTGCTTGACTTATTGTTACCCTTGTCAATTTCAATTATCTACTGTCAATCTAGACCAGTGTTAAAGTTAAACTATGTTAGTGAATCAGGGGGTTAAGGTTTACTTACTATAAACCTTATTAAAATAGGCACTTATTTTGATCGGAGAATTATAAAATTCAATAATATACAGAAGGTTTTATTTAAAAAATATAACTTTGATACTTTCAGAGCTTTTGGGACACCCTGTATAATATGAAAATAATTTTAAAAAGTAACTATATTAAACCCCCATATATCTCAAAAGTAAGACTTTTTGAAAGACACGTATTTTGGACGCAATATTCCATGCCGTATAGAGTGAAAACCCCTGCGTATATTATTTAAAAATTTGAAAATTTTATTATTTTAATATATATTTTTAATGTCTGCGAATTTTTATTATACATTGCAAAGAATAACGCATATCACAAACCTTCAGCAGGTATTTCTTGGTCATACCCATATGGTGGTAAAGGAGGAGGAGTAGGAATTCTTGGAGTAGGTACTCTTTGAGGGGATGGTGATCTAGGAGGAGAAGGCATTCTTGGTGCAGGCTGAAAATATTAGGATACCAGTGAAGATGTGAATTAATAATTTATTTTCAGATTCTCACGTCTAAACGTTATATGCGAATAAGTATTGAAAAGAACTAAACATAAAACAGGAGGATTTTTCTTAATAAAAATTATGACATATTTAAATTTAAAAAATATTAACAGGAAAAAAGAATTTCGCAAATAAAAAAGTTCGCAAATATAAATCGTTAATTCGACTTAATAATATTGAAGTAAATTTTAGTGTTTACTACCTACAAAAGTAAAGAAGCCTGGTTTCAGTGTTAGCAAGTAAAATTTATCATGAAATTATTCCGACACATCAACCACACAAACGCGCTTTTGAAAGGCTTATGCAACGGTTTAGTGGAACCGAAAATGGAGAATAAAGTAAAGCTGATCGACTCAAGCTAGTTTTAAATAAGGAGAACAAGTTATGAGTAAATTAGAACATAATATTTGAAATAATTATGTAATTCTGAAAATGACATAAAAATAATTTTAAAATTTATGGAATTTTAACAGAAGATAATAAAGTTTAAATGAAGACTAACTCTAGAATTAAAGTACGAACATAATAATTATTACTAATTCTATAAGACCAGGGTAAATTACTTGTTCAAGTCATCGAAGTAACATAATAGTAAAAAGTACTTAATATTTACTTAATGTTCAAAATGACTACCGTTTTGTTCGATACAAAGATTTAAACTATTTTTGAAAGATATGCTAATTCCAAGAATGTAATTATGTATCTTCACGAATCTTGGTTGTAAAAATGGAAGCAGAAGATCAAAAATTAAATATAGTGTCAATTTATTCACCCCGAAGACAATAAGCCAAAACAAGAAAGGGAATCCTTCTATGACCAACTCCATAATATAGTCCAATCATTGCCAAGTGATCAACAAATAATAATTCTTGGAGATTTTAACGCCTACATGGGAAATAAAATAATCCCTGGAATCAAACAAAGGTTAAATGAGAACGTACTGAATGATAATGGAGAACTTATGATCTATCTATGTACATTCAATGAACTGCGAATCAACAACACATTTTATAACCACAAAGAGCAATATAAATTCACATTCAGCAACACCAGAGGTTTCAGGTCAACAATTGACAATACTGTTACCAACAGATACATCCACTCACTTCAAATATTGGACGTCAGAACGCTGAATTCCGCTGATATAGGAAGTGAGCACAGTCTGCTATTTGCAAAAATTAAAATAAAATTTAAACCTCAAGAGAACCCAGTACAAGCAACTTACGAATCGAAAATAAACATTGAATTATTATAGGACTTATCGATTAAGCAACTGTATAAGAAAAGATTAAAGAAGAAAATTCAAATAAACCCAATAGGAGAAGAAGACAGTATAAATGCTGCCTGGGAGAAACTGAAGACCAACATTAAAGAAGCCGCATATGAAGCTCTAGGCACCCGAGCTGTAAAAAATAACACTAGACAGAATAAAACCCCATGGTTTTGTCCAGAAATTAAGGAGAAATGTAAAAAGAAAAAAATGGCGTACCCCAATTACAAAACATTACGAATACCAGACTCATATAAAATATATAGACGAATCTTAAACGAAACAACAGCACTAGTAAGACACACATGGACTTCAAAAACATATCTGGTGCTTTATTAGAACTCAAAAAAAAAGAGATCAATGAGTTAGTCAAAACAAATCAGGTAGCAAGGGAATCCTGGGTTAACTATTTAACGGAACTATAGAAATCAGAAGAATTTGAAGTTGAAGTAATTACACCCGAAATAGAGAGAGAAAATTGAGACAGGCGATATAAATATAGCTCTTCGAAAGCTAAAGAATAGGAAGAGCCCAATGCAAGATGGCATTCCAAACGAATTATTTAAATATGGCGATCAATGTTTAATACAACAGTTAACATTTCTCATTCGAAAAATCCTCCATTGTTATCCAACCCAAATAGTCCACTATTATAGGCCGGTATTTTTGATTATAAAATTTCTAACCAATTCCTATAAAAAATATATATGTCTATCAGATTTTGCCAAAGACACCGGATTAAAGAACTCATGTAGTTTGCGAAGCAAAAAAAAAGATTCATTACACTCTCTAGTTCTTGAATAAAGTATAGCGTAAGAGGCAAAATCGGGTATATTTTCCTGAACTCAAAGCACGTTTACGAGAGTCAGAAAGATTCTAAACACGATCGAGGTAACATGAAAGGTAAGATTATTGAGTTTATGCTTTCAACAGATATGCAAACAGATTAGATAGTATATCGCCTGCAGCAAAAATCATTGTTACAAAAAATAAAAATAACATCATAAACATCGTCTAAATATGATATAATTAACTTCCATATCATGTTCAGCCATGAAATAAACAAAAAATTTTTCCTTGACCAAACATCAACGTAGCTGGCTCACACGGTGAGACGCCATATGCACGTCGTATTGGAAATCCGAGCGATTATGCATACGCCAGCACGATCTGTCGACTGCCGGAACGGAAAGCACCGTTCGACGGCCAAAGGCAGAATGATCAACACATGCGCAGAGAAAAACAGTTTTATTAAACGGTCCTGGCCTGTGATTGGTCCAAATAAGAAAGTTTTATTCTTCGTGCAAGAAGCACGTAGTCAAGAGAAATAATCGCAGTTTTTTGCTTATAAAAATGTATTTATGGACGGATTGGCATGAAATTTTCACCAGAATGGGTAGAAAATGAATGTGTGCCAAAGCTCTTTGGATCCCCGCCTGCTTGGCGTATTAATTGCCTAAGATAATATCCCAAAAAATTATCATTATCGTATAATTCTTTAAGAAGCTTCATGCGGTATGGATGAAAATAATTTTTCTGCAAAATTCATAAAATGGACTTACTTTCCCTTGTCACTTTTCTTGGGAAGATATGTGGGTCTTCTATAACATTTAAATTTGCTACTAATTCATTTTTCTCATTTGGAACTGTCTTGTTTCGATCACTTTTAGTATTTTCTATATTTCTTATTACATAAAACGGTTGCATAAATTTAATAAACATTTTTTGACACTTGCTCCAAAGACATAAATTATAACGATCATTCCTTATGTGAAAAACTCACCTTAACGTTTCATATTAAAAACTTTTTTGATATTTAGTTGAGCACCTAATAGTACTTGGCCACATAAATGTATATTTCTAACAGATAAGCCGAGAAATTGTTCTTTTTACATGACCTACTCCGATTTTAATTTCAGGTGTAAAAAAATAGCACTTTTGTCTATAAATCAGCGAATATTTCAGTGAGTAGCAGACTTATGTATGAGGAATTGTTATTAAAACTAAAAAAACATTATTAGGGTTATTCAAATTAAATATAATGTACAGGGTGTTCTGTTTAAATAGTATGAGAAAGTTTAAAATTAAAATTTTGAATCTCCCTGTATGCTGTAATAAAATAATTTTAAAAAAATATTTAAACTAAAACAAAACACATTTCCGTACGTGAATTTTACTATGCTGAGATATTAAAAAAAGACATAGGGTGTCAAATTGGCCAGCGTTTTTTGAGAAAAGTTGCCATAAAAGTTGAATGTCCCTGTATAGACCCCAACAATCCAGTATTGAATGAATAGCAAAAAAACAGGAGAATCTATATATGAAACAATACACAGAGTGTTCCTTTAAAAAAAAATCGTGTAGTTTGGATTAGACAAATATTATCTAGAAATAATTTTATTTTGTAGCTCTCAGCTGTCCCGAAAACGTATATCTTAAACACTTTTTTATAATTTCTAAAACTATGAAGTACTTGAATGAACTGTTGGTCCCTCCTCTACATTTAAAGTGTCGGAATTTACTTTTAATATTTTGGAAAAAACAACTGTTTTGCAAAATATCATTTATTTTCTACTTAATCCTAATTATGAAAATGAAAAATTATAGTGGGAACTTAACCTAGTTAAAAATAAAACATTACCCGTGGTGCTTCTAAATCTCTTCGTTCGGCTTGCTCGTACATGTCGCCCAACAACATCTCTCTCTGTCTATCTTCAAGTTCCCTTCGTTTTCGCCTTCTTCTTGATTGTCCTCGTTCTCTCTGAAAGCGAATAATAATTTTCTTTTGGAATAAAAATGTAAAATATTTTAGAATATTTCTTATATTATATTCAGAGTGCCTGACGGTTAATAATAAATTTCATTTCCTACCTCTGAAACTAAAATAATAAGTTATAAATTAATAAATATTTTTACGATTTTCTTTATTTTTCTCACTGGGTTCGAATAAAGCACAACACTTTATACTATTAAAAAACAACCCTTTAATAACTACTTAACTCTTTTGCATTCAAATACAAACTAAACTAACTACTTTATCCGATCCTTATATATATACCTACAGAATCTATTAAAATATACGAGCATACAAATCTAGAAATTACAAGAAAAAATTAGGACTCATCGATATAATATTTCTATGCGGACACACCAAAACTCTCCTAGTCCTTGGTTACATTGCGTCCCTCCTAATTCTGATCATCCCGACCAACTTCAAAACTTCTATGGGATGATTTCAACCTGTGAAGGTGTACTACTTTCATTATGGTCTTTGGACTTCGTTGGATTCTATAAACAGCATCATTGATTGTTTTTAGAACTGTATATGGTATTTCCCATGGTGGCATTAACTTTAACGATTTGGCCTTCTTTCTCTATAGATTCCATAACCAAACTTTATAACCTTGCTGGAATCCTGCAGAGTTTGCCTTGATGTCATATCTCGTCTTCATTCTGTCTTCCTGTTTTTCTTTCAGACAACGTTATTCTTCATTTTGGCGACGTTCTTCTTTTTGACTACTTGCTTCTTTTGTTTGTTTGATTTAAGGCTTGCAGTAACTTGTTTACATAATGAGTAAGCCGGCATTGCAACGAAATAAAGACAAGCAAGAACCTCAAAGCTATAAGAAGTAAGGATCTAAAAATCAGTCTTTGTCAAATTCTAATTCATAACAAACATCTTGTTTTTGTCTGAAAGCCATACATAACGATATTATTTACGAAGTAGTAGTTGTATGCTCTTCTATTATCCTTATTTTCGTTGAATGTCATGACGTTTCGGCTGGTAGTTATCGTTAGCCTTTTTCAGGTGAAACTCAACAAATTATTTGCTAAGCCATAAATTTGATTCCCTATTTGCGGATTTAATTACAAACATCTCAAACCATTCTTTTAAATTATTTACAATCAACGATGAGAGCGAAAATCTCATTAGTAGTTCGCCAACCTGGATGAAGAATTTTTTCTTTTCTTGGAAATATAAATTGATCAAACAACAATCCAGCAAGTCCATGATAGTGTTTGGTGGTAGAAAAATTCTTTCTGCGAAGATCTGGTCCCAAGTTTCTTATGATCTTTGGTAACTTCTTAATTGGAATTTGAGTATATAAGCTTTTTACGTCAAAGCTCATAAACAGTTCTTTTGGTTGCATTTTCATCTCGCGTATATTTTCTACGAAGCGTTGTGAATTCTTGACCAAGAACGATGTATTTTCTTGTAATAGTGTCAGAATTGGAAGAATGGACATGACAATCTCAGAAACCGGAGAGTCCCGGGAACTCGTCATTGATCGTAAAAGCACGTCTTGTTTATGTATCTTCAGAAGTCAACAAAGATGTGAAGTGTTGCTCTGATGTAGCGTTAACTTAGTCCGGGACTTCTCGGGAATATAGCGTTTATACTTCCGAGAAGACCCGAAGTAAGTTATTGCTACATTAGGGCATAATTCTACATATTTATGGACTGCCGAAGATACATAAACAAGATATTCCTTTATGATTTATCACGAGTTTCAGGAATTCTCCGATTTCTGAGCTTATCAAGTGCCTTCTTCCAATTCTGAAACCATTGCACATTGCAAGGTATACGTCGTCATGGGTCAAGAACTGGCCACATATCGTAGAAATTATACGCGAAATTGAAGTACAACCAGAAGACCTTTTTATTAGCTTTGGCGTGGAAAGCCGATACATCAACGTTAGTGTTAAGGAGTCACTAAAGGTCATCAGGAAGGAACTCGAAAAAGACCAGACTTTAGGAGAAAGAATAAGTCCACCGCCACACGCCATCGTGGACTTGCGGAATGTTGTTGGACCAATTCGTACGTCCAAGAAGAGGAAAAACTACTACCAATAAGATCTTCGCTCTCACAAGTGATCGCAGATATTTTGTGGAATGATTCGAGACCCTCAAAATTAAATTCGCAAATAGAAACCCAAAATTTTAGCTTCAGTATATAAACGACACCTCCATTAGAGGGAATAGAAACGACGAAATACTTCAAATCTCATCAATATTAGACCAACCATAAAGCTCACTATCTTGAAATAAGTACAAAATATATTTCCAATTGTAGATATTTTGGTTGAAAGAACTGGCAGGCGAATTAGAATCTCAAAATTCACACACAGGATAATATCTAGCCTATTCTTCCAACTACTCCAATAACATCTAACACGGAATTGTGGGAAATCTCGTAGATAGAGCATTAGATCTTTGCAACTGCAAAGAGAATTGAACAAAATAGATGGATCACATTAAAAGGGACCTGACAACCAACGTATATCTAGTAATTCTGGTGGATACGATTCTGGACCAACGCAGAAATAGAACAAAATCGACAATGAACAAGCAATCAAAACCAATATTCACCTATGATAGAGCCATCTCGTAGAAACTTAGAAGAATAGGAAAATAACATAACATCAACGTTCAATTTAAATAATTCTCTGAAAAGCCAGCTTACTAGGGTCAAACCAACAAGTCAAAAAGACATGCAGAACTGTATGTATCAGATATCATGTTAATGTGGCACTTCCTGCGGAAGGCCCCCTGAAGTAAAGATCAGAGAACACCAGAAGAACACATCTCATAGAAATAGAAAAATATCTAGACGTCTGGACTCATGGACATCATATAAAATAATCTGAAGCTAGAATTCTATGGCTGGAGATAACTACTAGCCGTGGTATTCAACAAAGAATACACAATATAAATTAGACATGTCATTAATACAGGGTGTTTTAATTTTTAGTATAATGTTTTAAGACTACTGCAACAACCATGAGGGGTAAGTAGTAAAGTTGGAAATCTATGGTCTACAATATATTAAAAATCCCAGTGCAAAAAATCTGTGTTCCTTAGGGAAATGTTTATCGAAATTCTAAATAATGGTGAAAATGACACTTCTACTTACTGATTCATCTTGCATTAGTTGCCTTTCTAATTCTTCGAATTCGGTCAGTTCAGGGGAACAGGGAGCTGGAAGTTGTGGTGGAGGTGTTCCAGGTGTTGGAGGGGAAATGGGCTATGAATAAAAAGCTATGTATAACCAACCACATTGGCATTATATATTGATTAAAATACTGGGACTTATTTCTAATTTTATATTCTGCATAGCTGAATTTAGCATTTTATTTACCTCTTCTACTTCTTGAAGAACGTTTCGGGCTCCACCGCGTCCATACCATCTAGGTACGGGTCTTTGAGGTGTCTCTCCATAACCACCGAAGAATTGAGGTCTGGGCTAAAATTTAAAATTGCTCTATAAATTATGTAAAAGTTATTGCAAATATAATATAATTGTCCTACTAAAAATTGAAATTTGTAATTTTGATTATTTATAAGAATAATTCCACTAGCGTTAATAAAAATACTTATTTTAAAAATAAAAAAATAAATTTACAAAATTTGTAAAAATATATTTTATATTGTAACTACATAATTAAGGTCAATATGGATTTGCTGAAACGAATTGGCGAGGGAAATATTACTCAATTCTTTTGAAATGGACAACTTTTTGCAATACTTTCAAAATAATAATAGGCAAAAATGAACCAGGAGAAATCTAGATTTTAAATACCAGAACAAAATTAACTATATAGTCTCAAATTGCTCCCATATAGTACACAATATAGCGGCCATTAAAAGAATTACTACAGGGGTGATGATAGAATGGCTTGATCAAGAATAAAGAAAAATTACAGATAGGTAAAACAGGGAAAGGTTGGATGTTCGAAATGAAGATGTATACTTGCGTACAGATATAATAACTAGAATTATCTAGAAAACCACAGAATAAATTAAAACAAAAAATAAGACAGTAGTAACAAAAAAGATAAGCGATAATATAAATGCTTTGTTTGAAAGACCAAAACAAAGGTTCAAATAAAAACATTGTGGAACGGTCAGAACTTAACAAATTATTTCCAAAAAGAGTTCATAGGGACATCCTAGAATATAACACACAAATCATTATATAGACAGTTGAGGAAAATAAGGGTTCAAAAATATTTAAAAAGCAGATAAGTGCGGGCAAAGAAGATACTAAAGGACACAAATGAAAATCTGATAAAAAAAAAACAAACAAGATATAGTGAAAGCAATAGAAAAGTGCTACGCAAATCTTTATACAAATAATGTGCAACTAAATACTAAGCAAAAAACAAAGAGAAAATGAATTAAAATGAATGTTGGCTCCGAAAATGATCGGGAGATAAGACAGGAAAAAATCGCAATCACCGAAAAGTAGCTGAGTTGCTGGGCCTGCAATATTGAAAGAGGTAGGACCAAAATAAATTTGTGAACTGTAATTATATTCTTTAATATTTCTTTACGCCAAAGCAGAATCTCAAACTCGCGGCAGCAGGCTGAAGTCATCCTAATTCATAAAAAGGATTACTACAGTCTCCTTTCCAAAATCTATAAGTTTTTATAAGAATATTAACAAGCAGATTGGCCAATAAAATTTATTTCGAAGAGCCTTGTGAACAAGTGACATTTAGATACAACTAAAATACGCGCGACTATCTGCATATTGCTAGAAGCTTAATGGAAAAATGCAATAAGTTCATCTTAGTTCCTTACTTAGCTGTTATTGACTACTAGAAGGCATTTGATACCATAGACATTTGGATGATGTTAAATTAACTAAACAAGGTCCAAAAATAATCTTTTAGTATTTTGTTCGTTTTGTACATTAACAATTTATATGAAATTGTATACAACAATTGTCTAGTCGTACATATAAAAAAATTTTCTGGAAATTTTCAATTTTACTTCAAGATGCGTAACCAACTCAAGATACACAGTTACTCCAAAAATAAACAAGGAAAACAACTGTATTTTGTGTTTCTTGTTTATTGAATAGTAAGAATAAATTGTTTAAATAACATTTGTTTAAACAATTTTTTAAACTATAGTATACGATTTTAATTTAAAGATCCTTAAAATAACTTAAAATATACGGTAACTGCGAAAATCATCGTTTTGTATTTTCTAAAATTGTTTGAAGAAATGTTTTTCTGTTATATTAAAATTTTTATTTATATGTATTATTTGTTAAACCTTTATCAAAAATCCCGCTAGACAGTCCAATATTCATTAATGACCACAAAAAAAATTATATCAAATGGATCAAAATTGTCATCTGAAGCGACTTTTGAACTTTTTGGAGTTCAATGGCCGTCGTTCACTTACGGATTAGTCTCGTGAAGGTCATCAAAATTCGCTTGTAGTGCAAGAAAACATGGATACACTGAGTGAACTGAAAATGCAAGATAATCATGTGAAATTGATACATCCAGGGGCACTAAAGACACTAGCATATATTGTAATATTTTGAATGAATATTTGACCGCGAAGAAATTATGCTTGAGTTAAATCCCCAATAATTTGACAATTTCTCACAAAAAGCCCAGTGTTGATTGGTGCAAAGAATCAATTAAAAAGTACGATAGCGTTGCTTCAAAAGAATATAAGATTGTGACATATAGAGTTGGATTTATAAGTGAACAGCATCGTCTGTCTTCAAAGATGAGCCAAAATCAACAAAAGTTACTCGCGCTTGAAGCCCTTCGAAGCAAATGATCGCATGTTTTTTTGGAAAATAACATAAAAGTTATAGAATATATTTAGTAATATTAAAAAAGCAGGCCACTATAAATTATCAATGACGTACTTTCTAACGCAGCAGTTCTATCTCGTCGGACCGATGCGATGTAATTATAACCACCTAATATCTCTATAATAAACGATTCTGGTTGAAATTTATATTGGATGAAATATTTCTTACTACTAGTTGAAATGTTGCATTCGATAAAAACTACAGTTAGAACTACTTATTACATGAATTTCAAGTAGATAAAACTGCATTGGATTGGTCGATGACATCGAAAGGCTGCGTTAGAAGCAATGTCAATCTCACTTACTTTAAATAGACTTGAAGCAATTTTTCTGAGCGTGACTTTTAGTATCTTTAATAATGTTAATAAAAATAGCCTGCGTCTTTGTGGCTAAATTTTTAAATGGTGGTTTGACAAAGACAGAAGTTTAAATTTTGTGGTAAATTAATAACTAGATAAAAATAACAAACCTTGATTCCCTCCCGGCCTTTCGCATGCCACGTGAAATATTTCATTTCTTGAAGACTAGTTTCTCTCTCCAGTGGTGGTGTTCGTTCATAAAATTGCTGAAATTCCTCGGTGGGAACTAATAAATTAACAATCGATTAATACTGGAGTATATATGGAAATAACTGAACAAGATCTAAGGATAAAAAGAGAGAGCTAGGAAAACATTCCTCAGATCACACAGACATTTTGGATGAAATAATTAATGCCATTAAACATATTTTTAGAAATCCGAAGGTTTGTTTCTCCTTTCCCTTCAATGTATCTGTTTTCATATGCGTCTACTGGTGGAACTTACAATCTATCGATAGAAAAATGAACAAAAAGTTGTATTTAAATAGTAATATTTGATTCGGTGGATAAAATCTAACTCAGCATTGATTGGTATCGGTTCTTAAACACCACCCAAAAGCATACCCACTCCATTTCTTTAACTCTTCTCAATTGATTTCTGGATGTAAGTCTCCCCAAGTATTTCCTTTTTTTCTTTGTTTTGTACCATTTTCTTCCAGGTGAGTCTGGCGTCTCTTGACCCGATGTAAAAGTCGAGACCTGAACCCCGTGTGTAATAAATTGAGAGGATCCATCGCTTACATTCGGTATTGTGAGAGCTTTTTATTCCCGAGTATATAGCGTGGCTTATCGGGGGCGGTCCAACCCAGGCGCATCCTTCTTTTGATTTCCACAACCTGAATTCTCTCTGTTGAGCGTTATTTGTGGAAAAAGGTATGTACATTCCTTAACTTCCTCAAAGGTATTTATCGTAGCTTATCGAAGGCGGTCCAAATCAGGCGCATCCTTCTTTTGACTTCCGAAACCTGGATTCTCTCTGTTGAGTGTTATTTGTTGACAAATATATGCACATTCCTTAACTTGCTCAAAGATCTTTATTTTTAGGTCTATGTTCATTTCTTGTTCTGTATTTAGCATTACTTAATTTAGAAATGTTTATCTGTAGATCGACCGACTTTTGGTGTTTTCAGTTTGGGTCTTTTAGATAGTTTAAATAGTTCTCATTTATACTGATACCTTTTTCCTCCCAGCTTAGATCCACCACCATCTCGATGGTGGTGGAATAGGATGAATTGTGTTCTATTACAGTTTATTCTAACTGTGCAACCTCTAACACAGAAAGGATATGATGGAGCGAAGTTTGCATTCACTGTTTCGCATTTTACTTCACTTACATACGGAGTTGCATATAGTTGTACGTTTGCTGAAAGTGATTTCATCACTACAATAGCATCATGTGGATATAACCACTGCTAATACATCTCACACGGACGAATCCGTGAAAGCCGTATAAACATATATATATATATATATATATATATATATATATATATATATATATATATATATATATATATATATATAATAATATATATATATATATATATATAAATATATTTATATATATATATATATATATATATATATATATATATATATATATATATATATATATACTATGACATAACATCTGTAAAAAAATTTATTATTTAAAAAAAGCTGGCTAAATCATTCAGAAACACCGACTTTGTTTTTTGGTATGAATTATTTTCAATAAATTATATTTTACAATTAGATAAGAGAAACTAACTGAAAAAACCTTATACTATAAGGAAAAAAACGTATTCTGTTCTAACACAGTTAGAGACAAAGCACTATCTCACATATCCGGAAAGGGTGGAAGCCTTTCCTATGGTGGTGCACCGCCATCTATAGACCAGTTTCGAACTTGTTAGTCCTCGTCAGTACAGAATAAGCCAGCGCACTTCAGCATCGGAAAAGTAAATCCTTAAAAAAACTTATATTAGACAAAATATGAAATCTAATACAAGCGGCGCCATCTCCCAGCATTCCACCAAACCTTATACTGTAAGGACAAACGTGCTCTGTTCTAACACAGTTAGCACTATCTCAGATTACAAGAATACCAGAAAAGGGTGGAAGCCTTTCCTATGGTGGTGCACCGCCATCTGTAGACCGGATTCGAACTTGTTAGTTCTTGTCAGTACGGAATAGGCCAGCGCATTTTTGATCTAATATAAGTTGCTTAAAGGATTTACTTTTCCCATGCTGAAGTGCCCTGGCCTATTCTGTACTGACGAGAACTAACAAGTTCGAAACCGGTCTACAAATGACGGTGTCTACCATAGAAAAGGCTTCCACCCTTTCCTGGTATTCTTGCAATCTGAGATAGTCCTTTGTCACTAACTGTATTAGAACAGAGTACGTTTGTCCTTGTAGTATAAGGTTTTTTCAGTTGATTGAGAGCTAAGTTTCTCTTGTACAATTGTATTTTATACACCCAACTCAAAGTATATTATCCACTTACAATACAATGGAAAATATTTGTAGCAAAGTAAGGAAGTCGATGTGTTGGAACACTTCTTCAGAAATCCAGCGTTTTTTAAATATTGAATTTTTTCCAGATTTAATATCCAAAAATAGTCCCATATATTAACGTTATCCAAAAAGGCCTAACTATAAACTTAAGCGTATGCTTTAATAGATATTTAAATTAAAATTAATTTATCGCAGTGCTATTTGAGACCAAGGAAATTCTAGCGACTTTAAGAATGGTATTTTGTAAAGATCATTGTTTCAACTATACTCCAACATAGTATATAAATAATGAATTTCTTCCAGATTTTACATCCAAAAATAGTCCCATATATTAACGTTATCCAAAAACGCCTAACTAAGAAGTCACACTTATGCTGTGCTAGAAATTCAAGTTGAAATTAATTTATTGCAGTGCTAGTTGAAACTATGGAAAGGCTCGCGACTTTAAGAATGGCATTTTGTAAAGATCGTTGTTTTCACTATACTGCAGTATAGTTTTTAACAGATTGTCAAAAACCATATAGATAAAAAATATTCTTTATTAAGTTATAACTATTACCTTCTAAATCTGGAGCCAAAAATGCTTCATTCAAATCCTGTATAACTGGAGAGCCCAAGAGTTGTAGCGGGGGAGTTTTTGTAGGCGTATACGTGTCACATGGCATTTTACTGCACGAGGGAGGGGTCAGAATTCCCATATCTTGTGGTGACGTTAACCATAAATTTTTCAGAATATTAGGCATTTCATAGGCCAAGGCTGCTTCTCGATCTAGTTCTCTTTCATCAATTTCCGGGTATCGAGGCGGCGTGTATTGCATTTCTGAGATGAAAAAATAATAACATTAATATAACATTACAAAATGTTCAAATATATGCTTAAACGAAAGCAAATTCTCTGTTTTTTATATTTCATACATAGAAAATGACGGAGTTCATTTATTAGGTCGCGATTTTTTTCAAGTGTTTTCGTAAATCAACAATACTCGTTATGTTTTGAAACCGTTATTTTAACGGTTTATAAAGATTTTTAAAATAATTTGGTATTATTCAATAAGGGACATATTCATTTAGACTTAAAGAAGGGGCTAGCTTTTGCCTAAAAAAAAAGATGCAATAGGAGCTTGATAAGCTGGACAAATTAAGCGTTTTAATAACTCTGGGGTATAGTGAATACGATCCATCTATAGTCCCAGTATTAAAATAAAACGCAACACTAAAATTTATGGTGATTATAATATTACACTAAACTCAAATTTAGAGGTTGATAAACCACGCGTTGAAGTTCAAAAAACTTGACCTTTCTAATACTTTTCAATAGATAGAACTCGATGATGAGTCAAAGAGATTAACGACTATGAGTACGTATAGAAATTTGTTTATGCATAATCGTTTTCTTTTAAAATTCGTTCAGAGTCCGTGAAATTTCAAGGAACTATGGAAAAACTTTTAACAGGTACTGAAGGAGTTGTCTGTTTTCAGAATGATATATTAGTAGGCGGAGCTAAGTGAGAAGATCACATAAGAAGGGCGGTTTTGAAAAAATTTTCTGATAACGAACTAACTCTAGGAAAAAGTAAATATGAATTTTTAAGAATAGCATTACCTACGTTAGATGTAAATTAGTAAAGGTGGTCTATAATAATGCAAAAAAAAGGTGATGCCATTAAAAAAATATGCCTTTATTAAAAATGTCTCTACAACTTAAAAGCATTTTTAGGTTTGGTGAAATATTATAAAAAGTTCGTATCTAATGCTTTAAAACCAGTGTACAGACTTTTGCAGAAGGACTACTGCATAGAATAATGATAAAATGTATATAGAAGGGCTCAATAGAGTAGACAAAAATTAGGTTCTGAAAGTGTGTTAGAACACTATGATTTTAAATGGTCAGTACATCTCTTTGTGGCATCTCTGTATTGGGTGGGTACAGTTATCAGGCACTCAATTAAAGGACACTTTATGCCTCTTGCAGATGCCTCGCGTACTTGTGAAATTTTCATAAATCAAAAAAGAGACTTTGGACATTATTTTTGTGAAGTAGTAGATATCTGTTGGACTTTCATTGTCTTTATTTTTTTTGTTGAATATCACGACATTTCGGCTTGTAGTTATCTCTAGCCGTTTTCAAGTGAAACGTTTCAGATAATATAAGTCCAACAGATATCTACTACTTCGCAAGAAACATCATTGTCTATGACCTTCAAACAAACATTATTTTTGTACTTTATAAATTATCAGTATTTTATTTGCAAAAAGTTTGTCTTACACATAGACTCTAAGCTTTTAGATCTTATTTTTGGTCCAAAAAAAGGTATTGCAGTTTATGCAGCAAACCGACTACAAAGGTTTTGTAGATTTTGTCAGATTTTCAATAATGTATATAAAATCTAAAGAACATTTTGACTGTTTTTCAAGGTTGCCTATTAAAACTTTGTCAACAAAGAAAGAAAACGTATCTTCTGAAGAAGAAAACAGACATAAATATGTTGACTATCGAAAGAAAGTAAGGAAATTGGTTTTGGATTAGAAAAGGGAATCACGAGGCAGGACATGTAAAGCAGCCTCCAAGGAGGAAGAACCCGTGCAATTTTATACGCAAACATTTGACAATAATGCGCGGCATTTCGCTGTATTCACAGACATAAGAGAAATTAATAGATTACGTATCCTCTAGAAGAAAGTAGGCTCACGTTTAAAAAGGAATAGAACATTTTGTAGGAATAGTATCTCTTTATAATTTCGGTCAGGTGATAGGGATATCTAATAACCTTTGGAGTATCGTGCTTGGCTCCGCCATTAGAAAGACAGGTACTACTCGAAAACGCTCTCTCTTTTTAAACGTGAACCAACTTTCTTCTATAGAATCAGCAGTTTATATTAATTCTCTTACGTCTATGGCTGTATTTATCTCAAACTGTTTTGTTAGCGTCTCGTTTCCCGGCTCGATTTTTGATGCTTTCTGTTATATTTTAGCAAAATATTGTGTACAAATTTGAGAAAAATGTGCTACAGTTCAGAATATTTGTATGCGCTTAAGTGAAAGTGACAAATTGTAATAGGATAGGTCGGAAAATATAGCAATGTGACAGGAGAAAGTGGAATTTTTTTTGACAAAACTACGCAAAATCGACGAAAAAATAACATATTCGTGTTCTACGACTCAAAAATAAAAAGTAAATAAAAAATTTTCGAAAAATTGGGTGTTTCCACTTTTCCAATAATTACCCACTCGCCAATCTAAGATTTTATAACAAATACCGAATTTAAAAACTTCTCCTATAATTATGAAAGGATTCTCGCTCAAATCCAAGAATTCAAGAACTTGAGAGCCAAAATGCAAAGAATAGCTTTCGGTGAAACTCACAAAAATTAACCCTAATGTAAGACCAATTTTTTGTAAACCACGTACAATACCATTTGCTTTTAAAGAAAGTATAAACAAGGAGTTAGATGACTTAGAGCAAAAAGGTGTTATTACTCTTGTAGAAAACTCTGATTGGGGTACACCATTGGTTCCGGTGGTAAAGGATAATGGTAAGTTAAGACTGTGTGCAGATTACAAAATAACTGTAAATAGGTTTCTTCAGGATGTAAAGCATCCTCTCCCAAGAATTGAAGAATTATTTACAGCTTTACAAGGGGGGAGCACTATACAAAGTTAGATATTTTAAATGCATATAATTAGTTGGAACTGACTGACGATACCAAAAAATTGTTAAGTTGGAGCACTCATCGGGGCATTTATCAGTTAAATAGGTTACCTTAGGGTACAAAGCCAGCATGTGCTATTTTTCAAAAATGTGTTGAAAAAGTATTACAAGGGTGTACAGGTGTCATAAATTTTATGGACGATATTGTAGTTACAGGGTCTACTAGAGAAATTCATTTAAAAAATTTAGAAAATGTGTTTGTACGATTACATAGGGCAGGTTTTAAAATGAATATAAAAAAATGTAAGTTTTTCCAACCTAAAATAAGCTATTTAGGGCACATAATTGACAAGGATGGTTTGCATAAGGATCCTGACAAAATTAGGGCTATTGTAGAGTGTCAACGTCCTTCGGATGTTACAGGTGTTAAATCTTATATCGGAATGATAAATTATTATGGCAAGTTTGTACCAAATTTATCACAGTTATTACAATCTTTGTATAAACTATTATGTAAGGGTGTAAAATTTGAGTGGAATGAAGAGTGTGAGAGTGCATTTGTAAATTCAAAAAAACTGATAGTTTCAGACCAAAGTTTGGCACATTTTGATCCAAAAGAGCAACTTAAATTAGTTTGTGACTCATCTCAGTTTGGTATAGGGGCAGTGTTGTTACATAAATATTCAGATGGTACTGAAAAACCCATAAGTTTTGCTTCTAGAATTTTTTAAATAAAAGTGAAATTGGATATTCAGTTATTCATAAAGAAGCATTGGCTATTTATTGGGTGTTAACAAGTTTTATCAGTATTTAATGGGTAATAAATTTCTTTTGTGCAGTGATCATAAACCTTTATTGGCATTATTTGGTGAAACAAAAGGAATTCCACAGATGGCTGCAGGGCGTCTACAGAGATGGGCATTATTTCTAAGCGGTTTTGATTATACCTTTTGTCACTTTAAAGGAACTGAGAATGGAGGGGCAGATGGTTTATCACGTCTTCCGTTAAAATCTGTAGAACAAGTTGAGAGTGATTGTGATTACTTTAACTTTTTAGTGGAAGATAATGTACCGCTGAGTTCTTATCAAATCAGAAGGGAATTGAGAGTGGATGCTGTTTTAAGTAAGGTGTTTAAGTATGTAAGAGATGGTTGGCCTCAAGTGGTACCTGAGGAATTGAAACCCTATCATAGAAGACAGCTAGAGTTAAGTATAGATAATGGGTTAATCATGTGGGGGTACAGGGTAATAATACCAAGTAAATTTCGTCAACAAATGTTAGAAGAGGTACATGGTGCTCATAATGGTATGGTTCGTATGAAAGCTTTGGCTAGGCAATATTTTTGGTGGCCTAATTTAGATATTGAGATTGAGGGGTTTGTACGTAGTTGCGAAGCATGTATGACAAATGCTTAAACTCCAAATAAAGCAGTTTTAATAAAATTCGATGAGGGTAAGCATGTATTTGATCGAATTCATATAGATTTTCTAGGTTTTTTAAGGGTAAAGTATATCTAATTATAGTTGATTCATACTCAAAGTGGCCAAAAGTATATGAAATGCCTAAAATAGATTCGAGTGCTACTATTGACAAATTGAAAGACTGTTTTGCTAGATATGGCCTACCAAATACAATTATATCAGACAATGGTACACAGTTAGTTTCAAATGAATTTGAGCATTTTTGTACTATGAACGGAATTGTTCATAAGACCTCACCACCTTACCATCCTGCTACCAATGGTGCAGCTGAAAACTGCGTTAAGTCATTTAAATCGGGTTTAAATAAACTATTATTAGATAGTAAATGTAAGTATATGGAAATATCGACCTTGATAAGTAAATATTTGTTTTCATATAGAAACACACCTCATTGTGTTACCGGTGAAACTCCATCAAAATTAATGTTTTCTAGAAAGGTAAAAACACGTTTAGATTTTATGACCCAAGCTATGGCTCAGATTGCTAGAGATAATCAAATTAAAAATCATCATGGCAATAGAATGACAGCTTTTGAGGAGGGGCAAAATGTATATGTTAAAGATTATAGGAATCCTCAAAAACCATGTTGGACAAAAGCCGTCATTCTACAGAGGATAGGTTTAGAAAATTACGTGTGTAAACCGATAGACTGTAAAAATTTAGAATGGTATCGACATTTAGATCAAATAATAAAAGCGGGTCAGTTTTATGACAAAAGATTGGCAAGCTTTGACAGTACTGAGAAAGAATTGGTAGGTCAAAGTTTACCAAATGAAATGTTACCATTAAATGTTGAATCTGATAGTAATAAGTTGAGTGAAAAAACAGAAATGACTAATGCAGTGTTACAAAGTGAATGTGCGCCTACTCAAACTAGTGTAGTATCCTCCAAAGAAGAGACTCTAGAGATTATGTCGAATGAACAAGACTCTATAAAAGTGCCTACGGGGATTAGTCCTACGAAACATTCGTCATACGTAGTTACTCCCAATATTATGAGTAGGCCACGTAGGCAAATCAGAGTACCTAAACGTCTTGATCTGTAATAACAAGACTTAGAGGTGGAGGAATGTAATATAGGCAACTTAGAATTCTTGTGTGGCATTGCCATCATTATGTTTCTTCATCTCTCTCTCTCTCTCTACTCTCCGGTGGAAAACTATTGTGTATTAATATTGCTATGTTCCTAGAATATTTATAGTTTATCGTGGATAATAAAAGTTATAAATAAATCCGAGTTGTTTAATAATTCCCCAACATTCGGTCAAGTCAATACATTACAGTGCTCATAGATATTCCAAAATTGTAACCAACAATATAAACGCCTAGTGATGTCTAACGGGAAGTCTTCATCCGTAAGCTTATCAAGTAACTTTCTATGACATTATCAAATGTTCGTTATCTGAATACAAAAAAATCACTATTTTCTCAGTATTCAACTACTCACTGATTGCTATAACCAAACCCTGGCTTCAGAGTAATGTTATAAACAGCGAATTATTCAGCCCAAACTACCTTTTCCTACGATTTCTACGAGGTAATAAAGGTGGGGATGGAGTAATGCTAAGAGGTGTCGGATGAATTTAGCTGAATCTAAAGAAGGTTAGTGGAAACAGTCCTTAAATTAATATAGTAAGCAGTAAGATTGTTGTTAATTTTAAACCATTATATATTATTATTACGTATATTGTGCCAAATCTAGATGTTAATTTTTATCAAATCTTTGAGTCTCTCGTAAATCTTCCCATTTCCCTTGGCATTTGCAGAAGGAGGAACACAATAGATCTATTAGGTCGCAGGGTACTATTCTCCAATTCCATACGTAAACATACACATATGTTTTACAAATTGGCAAATACTACCTAGTGACATCAAGGTTCAGGTAATACCTGATTTCTTAAACTTTTGCAATCTGAATCAATATAATGATGTAAGAAATCCTAATTTGTATATTCTCGACTTGATTCTCGGAAATGTACCATGTAAAGTTTCTCATGAAAAATGTGACTGAAGATATCCACCATCAAGCGCTCTCTACTTCTATTAGTATAAATTCTCGAAAATAAATCTCTAAAGCGATATAATTTCTGATCTTTACAATATACTTGAGGTTTGCAAAAATAATTAATTCTGTCATTGAGGATTATATGTTACCGATCCAGATTCACAGCCGAATAAAACCATCAAAATGGAGTGGAAGTGAGAGGTTAAATATCAAAAGTCTACACAATTAACTTCAGTGATCTGGAATAAAACAATCAGTCTGGCTAATACGAGAATCAACCTCTCAAAAGTTGAAAGATTGACCTATGCGTGTAAAAGTGGGGGAATGAAAACCTGCCCAACGAACGCCATGGAAGTTGCAATGTAGTGCTGGAAGATCTGAGAAGAGAGGAAGGGAGCAGGAAATCCAATTATTGGACGGATCTGCAAGGAATGGGATAAGCAAAGATACTTCTTGGGAACTACAACCAGAAGAGATTCAAAGAATGCATAAGAATAAGCGAAAGCTAGTTAAGAATTCTGATAGGAATCCAGGCGGGGCATTGCCACCAGAAGAGACACCTTAAGAAACTCGGATTGATAGAAAGAGAAGAGTGAAAATTTTGTAAACCTTTATTCACAACATTACTTGTTCGAAATGATGTTAAATTATGGTTTTTTCACACCCAAGGATGTCATCCCTTATTTTTTATAAGGGTAAATTCTCTATTCGCGCACGTAATTCGTTTCTAAAAATTACGAAATTTAATATAATTGTTTGAAAATATTTTTTTCATCAATACCATAAGTAACTTAAGTTGACGGGTGCCGGGGTTTGTGAAAATAACTAGTAAAAGAGGGTGAGGCATCCCCAAATACTTTTTTTTTCTGAAATCTCAAGTTCTAATTTAGATATCTTTACAAAAGAAAATGGAAATTACTTATTATTTGGAATGATGTTGAACTAAGTTATTTTCATCCCCAACAATATCATCCCTTATTTTTTATAAGGGTAAACCATCTATTCGCGTACGTAATTTAATTCAAAAAATTGCGAAATTTAATAAAATTATTTGAAAATATTTCTTTCACGAATACCTTAATTAACTCAAGTTGACATGTTTCGGTGTTTCCAAAAATAAACTAGTAAAAGAGGGTGAGTTACCCTCAAATATATATATATATATTTTTAATATCTCAAGTTCTAATTAAGATAACTTTACGAAACAAACTTGAAATTACCGGTTATTTGAAATGAAGTGAAACTATAGGAGGAAAACCCTCGAGGATATCAATCGAAGGATGTCATTTCGTACATGTATAATTATTCTTAAAATTGACAAATTTCAGTTGATACGAACGTTACAGAGCTTACTGATATTTTTTCTTTTAATCAACAAAAAATATAAACTTATTTCATTGATTAAGCAGTCATCTCTGTAAATTATTATAATTCATGACAAATAGTGATTTCTAATTCTGTAAGGTTCATTTAAATTAAAATTTAACAATTTTAAGAATAATAAAAAATGTATGAAATGACGGTTCACGTTTATAAAAAAAATAAAGAATGATATTCTTGGGAGTGTCATTTTAATTTTGTTTTGTAGAGATATCTTAATTTGAACTGGAGATATTAAAAAAAACGTAATTGGGGTGGTCACCTTCTTTTACTAGTTTATTTTCGGGAACCCCGAAACACGTCAAATTAAGTTACTAAATTGTTTTAGAAAAAAAAAAGATTATTACCAAATCTGGTTTAATTTCAATATCCAAAAATTAAAAGATTAACCCTCATAGAAAGTAAGGAATAACATCTATGGGGTTAAAACGACATGGTATAACTTCACTTCAATTAATAAGTAATTTCACTTTCTTTCGTAAAGATATCTCAATTAGAATTTAAGATTTGAAAAAAATGTATTTGGGGGTGACTCACCCTCTTTTACTCCTTCAATTTTTGAAACCCCAAAAACATGTTAACTTGAGTTAATAATAGTATTCAAGAAAAGAATAGTTTGAAACAATTTGATTAGATTTTGTAATTTTAAGAATTAAATTAGGTGGTTACCGTTATAAAAAAAGAGATGATATCTTTGGGGCTAAAAATATCATAATTCAATATTATTTCAACCTCAACAAGTAATTTCCATATTGTATTGTAAAGATATCTTAATTAGAACTTTAAATTTAAAAAAAAACGTATTTGGGGGTGGCTGATCCTCTTTTACTAGTTTATTTTAAAAAAAAAACCGTCATTTAACTACTTAATGGTATTCGTGAAAAAAATATATGGTTTACCCTAATAAAAAATAAAGGATGATATCCTTGGGGGTAAGAATACCATAGTTAAATATCATTTCAAATAACAAATAACTTTAATTTCGTTTTGTAAAAATATCTCACTTAGAACCTGAGATATTTCAAAAACACTGCTTTCAGGGGTAAATTTTAGGGGCGATTTTCACCCCGTTATAATGATAAAAAATACATATCTTTTATTTTTATACCCTCTACAACATATTGAAGTTTCACTGAGATTGGAACCAGATACTTCAGGCACCTTCCTTGTTGGTGAATCTGATTGAACAAGCTTAAATGCATGTATTTGATCTATAATAATTCAAAAGTGTTGTTCAAAATTTTTTTTTTAAATAAAATTGATGATCGCCACAAAGTTACAGGGTATGAAAAAATTTAGCAAAAATTCGGTGTTTTAGTTATTCCAAGTAATAAGATTCTTCTAATCATAGACATGGTATCGGTTAAAAATATTAAATATTATTAGATTTTTCTTACCTTCTCCCATTGGAACGTCTCCTATGTCTTCAATACCTTCTGGTATTTGAACAGGTGGTTCATAGTCAACGAGGTCAACCAAATCGGGATGAACTGGTCCCCCGCCAGCATATAATTCACGATGTTCATAAATTCCTCCAGCAAACATGGGCTCGGGGGGTCTGAAAATAGAAAGTGGGCGTAGAATAGGAAATAATTTGTTATCCTTATGTATGTTGTAGGGTGTGTACACTACCATTATCTTTGCATTATCCACCAAACATAGAAGTTTATGACTTAAAATTTAATGGAATTATATTGGGGTCAAACCATTTAAAATTACCCAAGCAGAATAAAATTTTTTGTTCAACAATTTTGATGTTCTTAATTTTTTATCATTGTCTTCTCAATACTAGATGGGTTCAAAACTAGAGTAAAAAATCTTTTTAGGCTTACTTTTTCTTTGGTGGCCGTTTTAAGTTTGCTTCGGAACCGTTTTTCGGCTGAAAACAAGTTTTGCGCAAATGTACATATCTAACTCTGTTAGTTTTATAAATATCTAGTCAAAATAAAAACTAAAATTATCACAATGATATGCTCGCGATTCTTTGTGCTTACACAATATTATCTAAATAGTGAGGATAGTAAAGCAAAAAATTTACAACTATAAAGTAAAAATTAGCTTACTCGTAAAACGGGTAAACAGGTTGAATGCTTTGACCAGGTTTTGCAGTCTGCTTACTAGTTTATCCTCTGGGTATAGGCCTTTCGAATTGCTTGATCCCGGAAGATGAATTCCAATAGGTTAAAGCTTTGCACTTATAGGTGAGTGAGTCCCTCTGGCCTTCTTTATCACATAGCCTAGATAAGGATTCTTCATTGAAGATCCCGTTGTATGTATATGTCTTTTCAAGCTGAAGTGAACGGTTATAAGTCCGTCACCTGCCTGATCTGTTGTCTGCTACGACGCAGAATTTCGCGACTTAATTTTCCGGATGGTCTACTCAGCAATAGTTTGCTGTGTTTGTGGCTCGCAATATGGTTCCAGTGGATCTGATATTATTGCTTTCTCCACCAAGATAACCATCCATGAATAGCAACCTTTGTAATTCCAGATGGTGGCTCTGGTCCAATAAATGGAGTAGCAGATTCTTGTCTTGCAAGTTGGTTAGCTTTTTCATTACTCGGAACACTTTTGTACTGGTATCTACACAAAAGTGATTCTATTGTATTTTGCCAGAGCGATAAGGTTTAGAAGATAAACTCAGACCTGTTCGATGATATATGATGACACGTTCGTGCCTTTAGCGCTGTCTGACTGAGAGAAGATAAGAATGATTCTACTTCTGTAACTCTAATTCAGATTGTTCGGAAGACAGACATCCATAGCGTGAATTCCTGTGTGTAGTACCATGGTATACTGTCCCAGTGCTTTACTTATGTTAAGTCTGGGTGTGTCCCCGAGTATTCTGGGACCTGTACCATAGTCAGTTTTGGACCCGTTCGTGTACCAGACGAGGTTTTCTGACTGACTCACTGTTAGATCAGAAATCGCCTTTCAGTCTAGCTGAATCGTGTAGAGTCTGTAAAAGTTGTAAGTTCTTGGTATGGCATACTGGTATGTCCGAAGGCAAGTTCAGTCTACCAGATGTTGTTTAATTCTAGCCTGTAAACCACCATCCTCGCCTCAGCCCTGATTATGATATTAAGGGGAGCGAGGTTTAGTTTAGGAATCCATTGCTGCTATTGAGATGCATCTTATGACACTCATGATGTATAGGTAGGCCAAGTTTTTGGAGTTTGGAGAGCTCCAAAGTGGTCCGTCTTTGTATGGTTTTTGTGTACCATATAACCGAGCAATAGGCTATTATTGGTCTTACCATCACAGTGTACAGCCAGTGCACAATGTATGGCTTTAATCCCCATGTCTTACCCATTTTGCTGTCATGATGGACATTTTACTTTTGAAGATAATTTTCTGCAAGTGTGAGTTCCAGGCAGTGGCGTAAATAACGACACCGCGGTGCGTGGAGGCGCAGCCAATTCAGGGGCGTCCTCAAGTTCCTTGATGAAAATGAATAAATGCAAAAAATCAAGATGGGTGCAAAATAGTAGGACGCATTTAAAGATCTGCGGGGGGGCACATACTCTTAGTTACTCCACTGGTTCCAGGTAAACTTTGTATCCAGAATTACACCTAGATAGTTAACCTTCTGGTTCTTCTGCAGTTGTATATTAAAGAGAGTAACAGGTAATTTTAAATCACTCAATTTTCTTCGTTTAGTAGTGAGTGTAGTTTTTTGAGGTTACCCTAACGTACTTATTACACCACTCCTCTACTATAGTCAGAACCCCTAGCATGAGCTGTGATAAAATATTGCCATGTTTGCCCACTATATCATCAGTATACCCCTGGGTATAACAGCTCGGGTCATTGAGATTTACGAGAAGCTCGTCGACCACCCGATTCCAGAGAAGTGGGAATAGTACCCCTCCTTGCGAGCAGCTCTTGACTATCGATACCTCCATAGCTTTCTTTAATAGTTTAGATTGTGGTCGTTTTTGGAGTATGTTTTGTATCCACCTGCTCGGAGTTTCTTTAACGTCATGTCTTCCGGCATACCTTACGGAGGCGAAGAGATGTGATCAAATGCTCCTTCAATATCAAGGAAGGATGTAAGTGGTATTGCCTTACTATCCGTGGCAGACTTTATTCTCCTTATCAGTTGATGTAGAGGTGATACACATGATTTTCCTGATTGGTGGACACGTTGACTGGGATGTTTAAGATAGGTCTTTTTTTAGATATCTGGAAGATAGTTTTTTAGATCAGACGCTGAAATAAATGAACTAGTAGATTGTTATATTTATCGCTCTTGTCATTGACTATGTTTAACAACCATTGATCTTCGTAAATGCAAACAATATAGTCTACATTTGTAAAAGTAGATAGGTTAGAAAAATCACAACTGAAGTATGGTGCTCATTAAATTCTTTATATGTTGATATAATGCAACCTCTCATTTGATTGTCAGTAATAAAAACGAAGATTAGCTTCAGAGTATTTGTTCATTGCAGTATTTGAACATGTTTTATCAAATAATAATTTGGTCATTGAAAGGTCTTTGCATGCTGGCTGTAGTTACTTCCCTTTTAGTGGTACCACCTATACTATCACCAGAATGTTTTCCATGAAATATAGCAGAAAAATTCCATTCAGCAATTAACCTAGAATAATTTTAATGTTGGCACATATTAATGAAGTTTTTCATAATTTTGTACTGGCTGCTGGAACTATTATTGAAGTACATCATTTTATTGGCTTCAAGTAAAATATTCTTCAATTTATTGATTAAATGCTTTTGAAATTCATAAATTGTTGAGATGTCTTGAAAGAGCTGATCACCTATTATACAAATACTTTTGCAACAAATATCGCATTTTTCGAAATAATCAAATGGATTTAACGTAATTTAGTTGTTAGTGAAGTGAAAGCCTTGAATTTCATCCTGAACACAAAATGTAGAATTTTCTGAAAAATCCCTGTCTTAGAGATTATATTTAAATTCTTTGAAATAATTGGATCTTTGATTAATTCCTACTGTTTAAATTAAATTTATTGAATGAAAAAAATATTTTATTACCGTTAAATATTAGGAAAAATGGATTTTTACCATTAATTACCGATAAATTTTTTGTGCGTATAAAGTAATTTTTGTTCAAATTTGATGCACTTTAACTACAAAATCATTTAAGACTCAGTCACGCAATCTTTACCATTTTTACATATCATAAACAGGTGCACTCTATATTAATTTTATCATTTTCCACTCAGTAGCTTGTGTGACATTTAACTTTAAATATTGTCAAAATACAATTCATGGCATTTTTGAAAAGTTATATAAAAAAGGATAAAGTTCTTAAGCTTTAAACTTTTTTAACCAGTAAGTCTTTATTCCCTTAAATAATTTTCAAGCACTAAAAGTTATTTTTTAAGTTAATATTCACTTTATAGTTGTGAATTTTAGGGCAAAAATCTAGAAAATATGATTCTGATAATTTTGATTTTTATTTTGTCTTGATATCTTTAAAATTAGTAGTTTGCATTTTTTCAACTAAAATTTTTTGAATCTTAGTTTTCAAGTCGCTTAATATTGGAGAGTAACTGGTAAAAAACTAGGAAAATCAAAAATGTTAAGAAATATGGTGATTTCTAAAAGATTGACCTAAAATAAAGAGACTTTCAAGATCATCGAGCGTAAAATAAAAATTAAGAAGAATATGATGAATGAAACTTTTAAGGTTATCTTGTTCAGATGAGGGTAACAAAAAAAAATTGCAGCCACACTGCTTTATGCTCTAATTGGTTTCGTTTACTGACCCGGGTTCTTCCCATGGAGCCAATGGAATGGGTTCTAAGGGTTGTCTTCTGATTGGAGATGACATTCTGTCCCATTGGGGAGCCATGGGCTGAGGTAGATCTG
Organism: Diaprepes abbreviatus; assembly: GCA_034092305.1. Lineage (NCBI taxonomy): Eukaryota > Metazoa > Arthropoda > Insecta > Coleoptera > Curculionidae > Diaprepes > Diaprepes abbreviatus. The sequence goes on along the minus strand of JASJET010000050.1, from coordinate 14,905,759 downwards.
TAAATAAACAATGAATCAGTTAGATTGAACAATGATAATAGTTTTCTTTGCTATAATTGCATTGTTGATGATACTTAGATGATTAAAATGCGTCAATGGGGAGAATTTCGCTTACATGTCCGAAATAAGAAAAATACAGTAAGTGACAGCTATAAGAGGGATAATAGAAAAAATATCTACTTGGCACTGATAGAAACAACTGAACTCTGTGTCAAGGGTAAATTAAATTTGTTGTTTATTTTGTGTTTTATGAACTTTCAACAATGGAATACAATGGTCCTAAATATATTCACGAACGATGTTGTGAAGAAGCTTCATCATATTTTAAAATAAAATAATTATCAAATGTATGCAGCGAATTCACTGAAAATTAATTAAAAAGTTGAAAGCCTTTAGACGCAACCAATCTTGATGTTTGCAGGAGAGTTTAAATGATTCTCGAAGATCGTCATTAAGAAGTGTCTCCTACTATTATATCCGGTTTAATAGTGTCCTTCTAGGCCCTTCGGTTTCTATTTTCCATTGCTCTCTATCGTTTCATTGTCATTTTGACATTACTCTCTCGATATCACGAATTCAAGTGGTTTTAGGTCAACTCTTTTTCCTCCTCTTCCAAGGGCTTTTATTCATAACTTGCTTGGATATCCTAGCATGGGGCATTCGCTGTACATGGCGGTAACAACGAAGGTCTTTTTGTCCAGTCCGCTGTATTATACTGTTTTTAACTTGCACAACTCTCATGCTTATTTATTTCTTATGTGGTAATATCTCGAGATTCTAGCCGATCGAACTTAAAAATCCATTTCGATGACTAGAAGTTTATGTATGCATTATGTATTATCCTATAAATCTGATATTTTTTATTTCTCTGGATTTGTTTGGATCAAAGAATTGAGTTAGGGGCTCTAATGACTTTGCTACATTTAGCTATTCTGTCATTTATTTCGTTTACACTTCTTTTGCTGCGAGTGATTTTTACTCCTAAGTAAGTATACCCTTCACGAGTCTCTATTGCTTTATTTTTATTTAATAGAAAATCTTGTTTATTCTCTACAACCTATGTAAATTTGGTTTTATTCTGATTGGCTTCTAGACCCCATCTCCCGTATTTTTCTATCAATTTTCTTGTCATATACACCAAGCTCTGTCTAAACTGTGCAATTACTACTTATTCTACCGCAAAGTGGAGCGTGTAAAGTGAGAGGTTGTCAGTTGTTTCATATTCTTAAATTTGATACTGTTGAAATGCATGTGAGAGATGTGTTTTAAACAATGTTAGAGAGGAAAAATTTCCTTGCCATAAGCCCTAAAAAGTGAGAAAGTCTTTAAATTTAAACAATTCTTTAGACAACATGCGATCATCACAATACAATTGTACCATCTGGTCAAAAAGAACCCGGATTTCTTAAATAAAACAATTTAATTATTCATCGATATTAATTATATTTCTTTCAAAGTAATCTACATTGCAAACAATACACATATTTCAACGCTTTTCCCAATCTTCAAAACACTCATAGGAAGATTTTAAAATAGCCTTCAGCTCCTTCTGAGACCTCTTCTCATCTCAAAACATTTTCCGCGAAATAATAACTTGAGTCTTGGGAATAGAAAGAAGCCACAAGGAGCCATGTTGGGTGAATATGGAGCTTGCGGAATGGGATGAACTTTGTTTTTTGTCAAATAATAGTCTACAAGAAGAGATGTTTCCCCACAATTCTAGCCCCTTGCGTAGAACATTTTCCCTGAAACGCTTTAATACGCTGACGTGATACTACTTATTTATTATCTGGCCTGGTGGAAGAAATTAGTACGGGACCCCATCACGGCAATTAAAAAAAAACGGTCAATAAAGCCTTGATTTTAAATCGACTCTGTAGTGTTTTTTGGTTGTGGCTCGTCTGAGAAGCACCGGTCTGATGACTGTTCGTTAGTTTGAATGTCATATTCACAGACTCATGTCTCGTCACAGATAATTATGTTGTCGATAACAGTTTGGTCCAAAGAAAACATTTCTTTAGCGACATCAATCCGATGCTGATTCTGCAACGAATTCAACACTCTCGGCACAAGCCGCGCTTCATCTCGTCTCATGTCCAAAACATCATGCACAACGCTCTGCACTGATCCGAACGAGACCCAAGATCGTCTACTATCTCACTCATGCTGATATGACCATCTGCGAGGACAATTTTCCTAACTTTTTCAATATTTCCGTCAATCATAGTGGTGGCTAAACGACCGAAACGAGACAAATCAACAACCACAGCACGGTCCCCTTTAAACTCTTTGTTTTTGATATTATTGAGTCCCTGTAGGCTATCTGTAACATTTTCAATGCTTCTGCACATGATATTTTGTTCGAAACACAAAATTTCAGACAAACTCTTTGCTCAACTAAATTTGACATTGTGAAATTTGCAGAACACAAGAAACATTGACTTGTTTACAAAGCTATCACGTACAAACTTCTGATAAATGACGCTCACACAGATATTTGAGCACCAAATAACAGATGTACCAACCCAGAAAAAAAAAAGATTTGACAATATCTAAAGCGCAATTTGTTTTAATGAGAAACTCCGGGAACTTTTTGATTAGAAGGTGTAGTACATTTGTTTAAGGTTTAATTTGTTTAACTAGAAAAGTGCTTAGAAAGAAATAATTTTTGAATTTCAGGGTGTCTCAAAAGAAAGTTCACATTTAAAAAATCGATTTAAAAAAAAGTCAGGACTTTATTGAAAAAATGTTTATTACATATTAAAATATATTGTTTGGGAATTTATTTTTTAAAAATGATATCGTCCAAATGTAATCCGTTGCGCTCACGGCATTCATTTAATCGAGCACTAAAATTGCCCATGACGGCTCGGCAGGTATTCTCAGTGATGTCTGCCATTTTGTTGCGGATATTTTCTTTTAATTGTGCCAGGCAAGTCGGTTTGTTGGCGTAAACTTTTGATTTAACATAACCCCATAGGAAAAAGTCCATAGGTGATAAATCAGGACTGCGTGGAGGCCAACTTACGTCACCTTTCTTTGATATCAATTTGCCAGGAAAAATTTCACGCACTCGTGGCAGAGACATGTTGGACGTGTGTGAAGTTGCTCCGTCTTGCTGGAACCATGTTCTTTGGTTATAGCCAGGAAAATTTTGCAGTTCAGGCACGAAGAAGTCGTCTAACATCTCCACATACCGCTCTGAAGTCACTGTTACTGTGCGTTCCCTTTCATCTTCAAAAAAGTACGGGCCGATAATTCCTCGCGCCGATATCGCAGCCCATACAGTCACTTTCGGCGAATGTAGAGGTTTCTGATGTTTGTGTTTTGGATTGTTTGCACTCCAACAGCGGCAATTTTGCTTGTTTACATGACTATTAAGATGAAAATGGGTTTCATCCGAAAAGAAGATGTTGGTAAACGTTAAAAAGCGTTCAGTCATCTGGTTTACGAAGTCAAGCCTCTGACCAGCATCCTGAGGCTTCAATTCTTGCACCAACTGAATTTTATAGGGGTCAGCTTTAAATCTTTGTGTAAAATGCGGAATAATGATGACCTATGCACATTTAAAGCAACAGCACTCTTACGAATCGAAACGTTTGGGTCGTCACGAACCGACTGAGTAACACTCTCTACATTGTCGACCGTTCTCGAAGACCTCGGACGCCCGGATTTTGGTTTATCTAGTGTTGAACTGGTCTCTTCAAACTTCTGGACCCATTTTCCAATAAGCCGAGCGTTTGGCGCATCATTTAAGTGACGAATATGTCGAAAATTGCAGAATTTTCTACGCGCCACAGTCGCCGAATTACCGTTTTTGTAAAACTCACGTACGCACAAAGCACTGTCCGCTCCCGAGAAACGCTCCATAGCGACTAAATTCCCAAGAGCCAGGCTACCAATTGACATACCCCCCGCGCCGCTCGGAATAGTTGCGTTCACGCAGTAAGCAAAACAAATGTGTACTTTCTTTTGAGACACCCTGTAGTTTAACCACTTTTATAACATTGGTAGATAGTGAATTTTTTTCTAAAACCTTAAGATATTTTAACAGAAATATTGTTATATGCTTTTGTTAGATCTACAGGTAATAGATGTAAGTCAGAGTTACATATTGCCAGCTAATTTTCAATCACCTAAATAAATAGGAAAGATGCTGTCGAAGTACGACTGATTAGTTGAAAAATCAGAGTGTTCTTTAATTTTGTATGAACGAAACTGAACTTCAATACTGATGTTGACTATATTCAAATAAAAATATAATTTTGCCGTGAAACAGTAGTTTCCTTAATAGAAGTCCTAAAAAACACAATATTTTTCTTTATATTGAAGGATTTTAATTTTTGTTTAATTAAAATGTAATTAAATCACTCTCAAGTCACGTGATAACGAACACCAATCAAAGTGCATGACGTCACTCGCTGGCGAACATAATCGCACTCAAGGGCTACGTGGCTTGGTTAACATTACTTTATAGTGATTTTCGTGCAATTTCTTCAACATATGCTTACTATTCCCTGTCAAAACGGAAATTTTATCATGATGGAAAGTGGATTTGTTGAAGCGAATAGTTCAGATGCCTTATAGTCCTGAGAGGGACTCAGCACATACACGGGATGTCCGAAAACCTTCGATTACATATATATATATATATATATATATATATATATATATATATGTAAGTAACCGCTTTGATAAAAATTGACCAGCGTTGCTTAAAATTTATTCGATAATTTTGTCCATAATGGATTTTATCCAAGAATCACAATATTATATCACTAAAATAAGATTATAAGCAGCATAAATTATAATTTTAATTAACTCACCGCCTGGTATAGAGTCATCTAGTATATAATCGGGCTCTTCGGGACTTGGCAAACGATACTTAGGTAAATCAAATTTTTTTGCTATTCTTTTACACAACCTACAAAAAATTGATTACTTTTTTTGCGATTTACAAAAATGGAACTTACTTAATCCAAATAATATCTTATCTATAAAAATAGGAGGAAATATTAAATTTTCTCTTAAGGATAATCTTTTAAAGAAAAATAACCTCAATAGTTTTTTAATTACAGGTAAATCGAGTTGTCATGAATCCTAAGTCTAATAAACACTTTTATCAACACGTAAAATTGTTTCCCTAACTTGTCACTGAAGGATACTTTGCCAGAATATCCAAGTTTATTTCTTTCATAACTTTTTATTTTGTCACATATGATCAAAATAAAGATGTAATTATTAAGATAGTGACAAATACTTCAAATAGGATACTTCTACTTTCAAAAAAAAAAAAAGGAAAGTGGGGAGACTTCCCATAAATACATTGTCGGAAAGGATTCTTAAATACAAGGGCGCACGAATGGGCTGAAATGATCATACTAAGACTTGAACCAAGAACGAGCTTTTGGGTACACATGGGGCTGACACCGTATATTTTATATAGACTATGGTGATTCACACCATGATAATATACGCCGATATTGTATGGTGGTCTAAAGAGCAATGCGTAAACACCGTCATCAATTTGACGAAGATCAAAGAAGGGCTCTAAAAGTTCTGATGAACCTAGCGCCTCTCTACTTATACATAGTGAATGAGGCTCTGGAGAAGATTTATCGTCTCAGTTTATGCAGAAAAAATTACTTTACACAATTTATATGAAAGTCCAGGTACTAGACCTATTGCCATTATGGAAGAAGTAGAAAAATCTACTGGATTGGAAGCTCTTCATAAAATTTTTTGACCATTTTATGTTGCGAAGGCTCAAGCTCTCTTCGATCGTGATGAGATATTGTGCCAATATGTGTAATTTACATAAGTTCCCAAACTGATAATAACTTCATTATTATTGTATTATTTAGTGGCCAAGCTTATTTTACTAGAGATGATATTGTAAATTTGCATAATTCAAATATTTAGGCAGTTAAAAACCCGTGTGGTTACATAGAGGAAGGTCATTGGCGTTAAATATTTATGTCGTGATTGTCTTGTAGGGCCGCACTTCCTTGGTGAGATGTGTATAAATTTTTCACAAAATTTTCTACCGCACCTATTAAAAGATGTTCCCCTTCAAGTCAAAAATAAGGTTGTGGTTTATGCAAGATGGACTACTTCCCGGGGCACACCGATCTCCTGAATTTTTTCTTGGAACTTGTAAAATCGCTAGTGTAAAAAACAGCAGTAAATAATATTTACAATTTACGATTTAGGATAATAAATGCTGTAGAAAAATTATAAAAAAATTCCTCGAGTTTTTATTGCGTTCGAAAATATTTTTAAAGTTATTAAAACATGCAGAGAAATTTATAGTGTACAGTTTTAGAATCTATAATCAAGAATAATTTTTTGAATTCTTTTTTTTTTTCTACATAAAATATTTCAGTGATTACACTATGAAACAAATTTTATTTTATTTATTGTATCGTGTCTGAAAGAGGTATTTTTTGTTAACTTTGGAGCGCTGAACCCAAAAATGACAAAGAAATTAAAAATTTAGTTGCAAATAAGTCTTTTTTATTTTATTTTTAACAAGATAATAAAAAATACATACTTTTACACTTGTAGAGACACTTAATATCCTGTCTTTTTGCTTACTCTGAATTGCTTCTAGAGCATCTCTAACACGAGCTCAACAGTAGTTTGCAAGCATGGAAGCATTCCACATTCCTTGGTACCTTTTCTCCATTGTTGGTATATCCTTATGGAAGTGTTCGCCGTGTTCATCACTTCTCCTCCGTAGTTTTCAGGAAAAAAGTCCAGATAAGTGTAGGAAATGGATCTTTAAAGACATATTGCAATCCATTTTTTGATACAATGGCAGCATATATTCAACAAGAGTAACGTAATTATCAGCTTTTTTATTTCCGAAGAAATTAGTGACCATGTGGCGACAATCATTTCAGACATTTTTTTCAATATCTGATAGAGTGTTCTCAAAATGTTTCGCTTTCAGAATATTTCAAATCTGTGGCCCAACAAAAATATCTTCTTTAATTTTTGGTTCACTCAGCCTTGAGAATTTCTGACGAAGGTATTTAAAAACTGGCCCATCTGTATTCAAAGGCTCAATATGATATGCAGTAGTGGCAACAAAATCTTTTAGGGGTCTACCAATGGCAAATGTTGTATATTCTTTCCACCTGGCTCTAATGATTTTCGAACGGATCAGTATTTTTTCTTGTAATAAAGTGCCTTTATCCGACTCTCCCATTTACATAACAAAAAACAGCAAAACTTGGTGTAGCCTAGCTGTAACCGAAGTAAAAGTGCAATCACCGTTAAGTCGCTACAGATCTGCCATTGATGCTCATCATATTTTATACATTAATAGGTACTTCTTATTGTCGTTTGATTTTTTCATGTGAACTGCATATCCAACAAAAATAGTTGGTAAAATATTTCCCATATGCAAGAGTACTGCTTTTAAACTCAATGTTGAACTGTCTACAAATAATCTCCATTCCTCTGACTTGTAGTTCATATTTAGAGCAGCGAATAAACCGCTAATTTTGTTGCAAAAAACCACGTTTTTTCCCATGTTAAAAAATTGTGCAAAGATTTTATGGCACTTACGAAAAACACACACTGAAACATTGTCTTCTGATAAGTTCCACTGCTGCCATCTCGATTCTAGTAACTCTGCTTTACTTTTTAGAAGTTCTAAGTCTCTCACAAGATCGTTTAATTCTGATTGGGTTATTTTGTGCGGTGGGCGGTATATCATGCTGGGTGTGAAATTAGGCTCTCTTGATGTTGATGGCATATCTTCTTCTTGAGAAATCGTTGAATCGCTATTTTCTGATTCGTAGGTGAATGTTTCTGGGAGTTCTGGAATACGAAGTTCGTCACTATGAGACACAGGCCTCATGGCAGCTGGTATATTTGGATAGTTAATAACCGACTTTTTCTTCTTGGATGTAGTAGCAATCATTATCATGATTTGGTAGCTCTTTCCAGATCAAACCGCATAGATCATTTTTTACTATTTAAGCAGTTTCTCAGACTTAAAGCGCAAGCATTACAGCAGATATGTGGCGCTCACTGTTTGTCTTGATCCCCAATACTGCAACCGACATAAAACTGATATGCCTTTTTTGTCAATGAGATAAAACACCTCTTCTGAGACGCAAAAGTCACCTCACCACAAACACAACAGAAGTGATCTGGATTGTTTATAGACTTTCGAGACATCTTACAATCTCAACTATTCGATTAGACTCACTAACTTGGATTACATTTTCAGAGAATATTCGAGAATTTTCTATTCAATTGCATAATATTCGCAATAGTGGCGTTTATTATTTGTTTGTATACAAGGGCTCTTCAATACAAAGCAGACTTAAAAGTCGATTTACATAGGTTAAAATGGCCATCTCCCTTATTCTAAGCCCTGGAGGGCTGGGAATTCGTATATGGGGGTCTTCCCTGCAGATCCCACCAATGCGGAATTACCAAGTTTTGCAAACTTTCCATAACTTGGGAATGCGTATATTTGGCAACGTCGCACTCCTATATTGTTATAACAATACAACTATACCACGTGCATTCTTAATGTTACATTGTTAATATATAAGAAGTATCATGTATCTCTAAAACTTGAACTAATATTAAAAAATTAGTTTAGCACACCAAAAATGGTAATATTTAGTCGATTATATTTCAAATACATTTTGGCTGTTATTCAGTGTTATTTGTGGTCAAATGGTAAGAATACATTATTTAATGTATTTTTGACCACCTTTAAGATAACTTCTTCGCTTTGATCATATCTGGCAAAATAAAAAAGTTATAAGGGAAATAGACTTTGCTATCCAGGTAAACTTAGGAAAACAGTTTTACCTGTAGACTAGACTATCAACTTGATCCACCAAAAAAAAAAAAGAAAAACTAAATAAAAATAAAAAAGTTAGTTAGTTAATTTAATGGTTAAAGGCGCGTCAGTATCTCAGACCATTTAGCACCTTCTATAGAAATTGTTGGATTCATTTAAATTTTACTGTAAAGACAAATATGCCTCAAGAAACAAAATAAGCGTTGGGCCTTAGTCAGATCAAAAGATATAACTGTTGCAAAATTATTAGAGGTAAGATACCTCTCTCTAGCATTTCTGTATGAGGGACAGACAGATATTATGTGTTTTATAGATAGAGGGGAACGACAGGACAGACATTGAGGGGGATCCTCGTTTTTAAGAAGGAAGGAATGAGTCATTCTGCAGTGTCCAATAGCGATTCTCTTCCATACGACATTTTCCCTTCTGGACAGTTGGGGAAAGTGATATGTCTCTGAGAAATTTCTTTTAATGTGAAAGAGTTTATTGGGGTTTTCTAGAGATTCCCAACGAACCTGCACAATGTTGCGAATGATGTTATCGATGTGTCTATTGAATTCTTTGGGGTTGAGTAAAGAGAAGAAAGGGGTGCCTTCAAGGATTGCAGATTTAGCTTGAGTGTCGGCCAATTCATTCCCATCTATGCCGATGTGGCTCGGGGCCCACATGAAAGCTATGTACAGATTACGTTGGGATCCCATTTTAAGAAGGTCGAGAATTTGATTCATGAGAGGGTGAGATGTGTTAATGGCTTGGATCGATCTGAGACAGCTGAGGGAATCAGAAATGATTAGATGATTGGGGGTGGAGGAGTGTTTAATTATTTCTCTGATGCATTTCTTGATGGCAAACAACCCAGCTGAAAAAATGGATGAAAGGGGATTTAACCTTGTTTTGTTGCATGGAAAGCTGCTTACGGCAGCTGAGCCTACACCTTGATCCGATATGGAACCATCGGTAAACGATAGTTTGAAAGTTTTGAACTTAGAGTTAATTAGGCTAAGGAAGTGTTGTTTGATGATGGAAGGTAAAGTATTGTTCTTATCATACTGCAGAAAATCAAAATTAATTTCAAAGGGGGGAAAATCCCAGGGGGAGAAGATCTAAGGGAGGACGGGGGAGGTATTGGGAATGGATATGTTATGGGAGGCTATAAACGCAGAGGCTCTATCATTGGCACCCAGTGTGACATTTGAGACAATCGGAAAATCAGAAGGATTAAGGATTTTATCATGATCCAAAAGGAATGGCCTAGATTTGACAGATATGACGTATTTTATAAGAAGAAAACGAGACACAAAGGAGGAGTGTTAGTAAGGCATTGAAGACTGACTATTGGAGAGGTACGAAATGCACCAGTCGATAAGCGTAGGGCTTGGTTCTGGATAGGGTCAAGGGAAGAGATATACAAGGGCCTAACCGAGTCATAAGCAATGCATCTATAGTTCAGCTTGGGGAGAATGATCGAATTGTATATTTTGAGGAGCGTGTGGAAATCTGAGCCCCTGGGGGTATGGGAGAGAAACTTTAACAAATTGAGGTCCTTGAAGCATCGAGCCTTAAGGGAGGCAATGTGCGGGCGCCAGTTAAGCTTATCATCAAATATTAGACCAAGAAACTTAAGTTGGCTGTCCATAGGGAGATGTCGACGGTTTAGTGAGATAGAGTTTAGCTTTAAGCAGTTTCTCTTTTTACAAAAGTGGGTGACCGTTGATTTAGACTGACTAAAAGTAAAACCTGTCTTCATTGTTCATGATTGCAATTTTTGAATGCATAACTGAAGTTGCCTTTCACAAGTGATAAAAAAATAACTATTTGTCATTAACTAGGAAACCATTGAAACTTTGACATTTTTTTTAAATTAACAACCTGGATTGATCAGGAGAAATAAAGGATTCTTGAAAGGATAGAAGTCAATCCAGATACTGGTACCAGGACGACAAGTTTAGAAAATGATATTGCCAATTCTACGGCTTGGAAAATACTTCATGAGGAACTTCTTTACCCTCTTCATATACAAAAGGTGCAAGGAATTTATGAGGGTGATAAACAATTGCAACTAAACATGTGTAATCAAATTTTAGAAAAATATTTGCAAAATCGCCGGTTTATTAAAATTAAACTATATTATTCACTGACGAAGTTAAATTTGCACGTAATGGTGTTACCAATTTTCATAACACCCATTAGTACTCGTATGAAAACCCTCATTCTTTCATGGAACGGCAATATCAGCGCTGATTCTGAACAGATTGGGTGGGATTAGGGAAGACCAACTTGTTAATTAAATTAAGTTTTCTGTGGAATAATTTTCCACATTAATTGGAAAATATTTTCATTGAAGCAAGACTAACAATTTGGTGGTGCACCACCTCATTTTAATCTTGATCTGCGGAGATACTTTAGCGAAACATTCCATGACACTTTAGTAGGTCAAATAAGTTATTTTTCTTGGCAGGTTCTCGTTTATAAAACGTCTATAAAAGATATGAAAGATTTCAATTTATAAAATGAAAGGATGGATTTTTTTTTCAGTTTGACAATATTTTTTGAAAAACATCAGGAAATGTATAGAAATGAATAGAAGTCGTTTTTAAAATTTACAACAATTTTTTCTTTCTTAATATATTAATTTTTATAATAATTCTTTTCTTTTTTAAAATCTAGCCCCCAAATTCACTAACATAGTCTAACTTTAAAGCCAGTAAGGAGTTTTAGAGTGAGAAGTGCAACAATAAATCAAGTAATGATAAAAAAAATTAGTTTATTTTATTTGGAAACCAACAAAAATGGAATATTATGTTTATTTTCGGGAGATAACAATTTCTATCACTGATCTCTGGCTATATCTGTAAGTTTTAACCATCAATATTTCCATATAAGGGTTCATTTGTTGACATATGTGATGTAAATTGTAACAATATCATAAGCAGAAGAAAACTGGCCGACCAGAAGATCTAACTTCTATGGCAACTAGATCTGGTTTAAGTTTTAAACCATTTTAATGAATCTGGTCGTCAACACAAAAAAAGATATGTGATAAATAATATTTGAATTTCAAATAAAGTGACCTCTGGTGGCACAGGCAAAATACATTTTAAATCGTTGCATAGCTATCATACTATTCAGGGCAAAGATTTTTTACTTTTGAAATCAATAATTATAATCTGAATACTTACTGTCCAGCATCTGTTTTATCAAACAACCTTTTGGCTTTCAATTCCTTTTGTCTTCTTCTCCTCTTTCTTGGAGCACGTTCTCCGGGTACCACTGGCCAACCACCCATAAATGACTCATCCTTAAAATATTAATAAGGAATATACAAAATATAATCACAAATTATCAAAATTTCCTTCAAGGTGTGGACACATAACTAATTTTCAATTAAAATATTGCAATACACGTATATCTATACAGGATATTCGGAAAATACCTATTCAACATTTGATCACAGACTCTTGACATCAAAATAGGTCGATTTGGGTCAATTTAGTTGTATCCAATATTGCTTCTTTTAGGGGATAGAAGATGTCAGAGTTTTAGGAAAATAAAGATTGTGATAATAATAATAATAACTAAAACAATAACAATAATTTTTTCAGTGACTTTGTTGCTATGGCATTGACTATTGACAAATTGCTATCACTATCTAAGAAGTTGACTAAAGTAAAATCAGCATTGTAAATGTCTAACCCTGTTCAACTATTAAACATGGACAATTTCACGCACTCTGAGGAGGTTGAAATACTTCTGGAGTATGGGTTTTTGGAAAGAAATAAGCGTTAAAGCGTTAGGGCTTACATGGAGATATTTCTTAGGTGCTGAATACCAGTCCATCCAACAATATAGCTTTGAGAAAAAACTAGGAGGTAGAGGTCGTATTCGGACAGTCGAAAAGAAGAGAAAAACTTGTAAAGAGTTGAAGAAGAACCAAGTGTTAGTACCCACCTCTTAGAACGTCAGTTGAATCTCCCTGAAACTATTGTAAATGATATTTTAAAAGAAGAGTTGTTACATCCATATCACGTCCAAAAGTTTCAGGAAATTTTACTGATTTTGTGAATTTATTCGTAACCAAAGATATCGAAACGCAGTACATTCAGTAAAGGCGTACCCAGGTGCGGATGTATTTTCGGACCACAATCCCGTCATCGCTAAATTCCAAATTAAATTAAAAAGGATACAAATAAATCATAACATCAAAAAACTAAATATACAAAAATGAAAATCAGAAGAAACGAAAAAAGGCTTAGACAAGACATCAACACAAATTTAGAAAGAAGACAAGGCAAGCCTGGGATAAACGATGACAACGTTGAACAACAGTGGCAGTTTTTTAAAACGTCAATTATAGAACTAAGTAAGAAAGTACTTACAACATCAAGATACAAGAAAAAAGATTAGATGACAGATGATATTTTGGAGTTGATGGATGAAAGAACGAAACACAAGACCAACAAGACCCGATATCAACAGTTGCAAATTCAAATAAGAAGAAAAATAAGAGCAGCAAAAGAAGAGTACCTTTCTGGAAAATGCAAGGAAATAGAGGAGTTACAAAACAAGTACGACAACTTCAACTTGCATAAAAAAGTCAAAGAACTAGCTGGAATAGAAAAGAGAAAAACCTCAAACGTATTGCTAGACAAAGAGAGAAACATTATTATGGAAACACAACAAAAATTAGGTAGGTGGAAAGAATACATAGAAAAACTATTTGAAGATCAAAGACACGAAAATTCTTCTATAAATAGTCTGGGCGGTGACGTAGGGCCCGAAATTACTAAAGCAGAGGTCATTTATGCATTAAGGTCGATAAAAACTAATAAAGCTGCTGGTCCAGATGAAATGCCAGGTGAGTTGTTGAAGCTGATCAATGACAAAAATTTAGATTTATTGGTGAGATTATTTAATACAATTTACACGACAGGAACTATCCCCCGAGATATGTTAACATCAACATTCATATGTTTACCAAAGAAAGCAAATTCAAAAGAATGCAGTGACTATCGAACAATCAGTCTCATGTCACATACTTTGAAAACCCTTTTAAAAATTGTACACGCTAGAATACATTCCAAGTTGGAACTGGATATTAGTGACACACAATTTGGCTTCCGGAACGGGGTGGGTACAAGAGAAGCATTATTTGCTTTTAATGTGCTTACTCAAAAATGTTTAGATATCAATCAGGACCTCTATGTCTGCTTCATAGATTACAACAAAGCTTTTGATAGGGTCAAACATGACAAACTAATAGAGATTCTCAGAAGCAAAAATTTGGATGAAAGAGATTTAAGGTTGATATCAAATCTATATTACAATCAGTGAGCGGCAGTAAGATTTGGACAGGAAATATCTGGAGATGTGGAAATACAAAGGGGAGGCAGATAAGGTTGTATATTGTCACCTTTACTATTTAACGCTTATTCTGAAGAGGACATATTGGAAAGTCTTGAATCTGAAACAGCAGGGATAAAAGTAAACGGAGTTTTAATCAACAATATTAGGTATGCAGATGACACCGTAATAATAGCTGATAGTTTGAAAGACCTAGAAAAGATAATGAATAAAATATTGAAAGTCAGTGGAGAATATGGACTTTTTCTTAACACGAAAAAGACCAAGTTCATGATAATTAGTAAAAACAACACCAATAATAATGAAACCCTAATGGTAGGAGGCCAACACATAGAAAGAGTTAAGAAGTACACTTACTTGGGAACCCTCATAACAGAAAATAATAACTATACCGTCGAAATAAAAACCAGAATCGAGAAAGCACGTGCCAACTTTATTAGAATGAAAAAGGTTGTCTGCAGCAAAGATCTAACGTTAGCCCTGAAAATACGACTGACTAAATGTTACGTATACAGGGTGTCCAAGATAAGGATCCTAACCATGGGGATCTCGGAAACAGTTGGAGATACGAGGTCGGTTAAATTAGAGAAAAGTTGCGCAATTTAGTGCTAAATTAAACGCAATTTAAAAATTTTAAAAATTCAAAATACTTCCGGAGATTTCCGGAAAAAACCGAATTTTGGCAAAATCGTTTTTAATTTTTGTAGGCTTTATTTAAAGAGATATCAAAAAATAAAAGGTAGATTCTTCTTGCCACTTTTTATTTTTTATAATTTGGTCTAAACAAAATTTAAATCCGACGTTTCGTTTCTGAGATACCATCATGAACTTTCATTTTTTATATGGAACAAAAAAAAGTATCCCATGTATTTGATAGCATTTTTTATTACAAATTCAACGGTGTATCACACTTGCATATCAAGTGTGTAGTTCATTGGCTTTTATAAAACTGATATACCTTTCTCTCTCGCTCTCATGGAGCTCTTATGGAAAGTACTTGAACTACGTATTCGATATGCAAGGGTGATACATCGTTGAATTTGTAATAAAAAATGCTATCAAATACATGGGATACTTTTTTTTGTTCCATATAAAAAATGAAAGTTCATGATGGTATCTCAGAAACGAAACGTTGGATTTAAATTTTGTTTAGACCATATTATAAAAAATAAAAAGTGGCAATGAGAATCTACCTTTTATTTTCTGATATCTCTTTAAATAAAGCCTGCAAAAATTAAAAACGATTTTGCCAAATTTCGTTTTTTTCCGGAAATCTCCGGAAGTGTTTGAAATTTTTAAATTTTTTTAACTGCGTTTAATTTAGCACTAAATTGCGCAACTTTTCTCTAATTTAACCGACCTCGTATCTCCAACTGTTTCCGAGATCCCCATGCTTAGGATCCTTATCTTGGACACCCTGTATAGTGTTCTATATTATGGAATGGAAGCATGGACGCTGAATCGAGAGGCAATGAGAAGACTTAACTCTTTTGAGATGTGGACCTATAGAAGAATTCAGAGGATTTCGTGGGTGGATCGAGTTACGAACGCCGAAGTGTTGAGAAGAATGGGGAAAGAAAAGGAAATCGAGATAACAGTAAAACAGAGAAAACTGCAATATTTTGGACACACTATGCGAGGAGAAAGGTACAGCATCTTACGGCTCATCATTCAGGGCAAAATAAGTGGCAGAAGAGGCGTGGGATGACGACGAATTTCTTGGCTAAAAAATTTAAGGGAATGGTTTGGATGCAGTTCAAAACAACTAGTTAGAGCAACTGCCTCAAAAATTAAAATAGCTATTATGATTGCCAACCTCCGCAATGGAGAACGCTCTTGAAGAAGAAAAGAATTAATGAATTTTGGTAGAAAAATTTTGTTTACTGACGAGGCGTGTTTAACAAGATTTGGAGTCACCGATCTACACAACGAACATGTTGCTACTAAAGTTGCACACCATCAGCATAACTTTACAATAAATGTTTGGGTAGGTATTATTGATCACTACTTGACTGGTCATGTAATTCCAGACGGGATAAGTGGAAATATTTATGTATATTTTTTGCCAAACCCATTACCATTTCTTCAGGAAAATTAGCTTCTTTTACTCAGGCAGGAACTTGGGTATATGCATTAGGTGCCTCACCTTATTTTCCGTCGCTGCTCGGCCCTATTTACACGACCAATATCTCAACCGATAGATTCGAAGAGGCAATGAGGCACCAGTAAGATTGCCACCATGTTCTCCAAAGTTAAATATGTGTGACTCCTTTTTGTGGGGCGCTCTTAAAAAAGAAGTATACAATACTCCGGTGAACACCCACAAGGAATTATTCATGCACATGTTAAATTCTGACAATCTTTTTAATCATCCTGAGATATTAGATAGATCCCAATTTCATTTTTTTTTTAAATGTCAATAAGAGTATTCATCAAAATATTTACAGTCTTTTTAAAATACATAGCGGGAGTTCCCTTAGTGACGGACACTTAAGATTTATTGTGAATAAATAAAAAAAAACTATTTCAAAATATGTCTCTTTAATCGGATATAAATCAATTTAAGAAAATTAAAAATCAAAATAAGGGAACGAAAAACTTAACTTCTAGATACATCTTATAGAAAAATACGATTAAATTTTGGCATATAATTGCGTAGAAACGTAAAGTGGGACCTAGCGCCGGACACAGTAGACGTAGAACCCCTAACGCCGGACAAATTTAAAATAAATTACAACGATCACAAACATAAGTTTCCGAGCATTCGGAAATGTCGTGTGCCCATCCGTGACAGCTATAACACTGAATCCAATGTTCATCATAGTCCTTTAAACAGATTACGGAACTTGTTTCAGTATTTGAGAATTTCTGTTTTAACGGTTTACTTTTCTTAGATTTTTCTTAGCTAATTTTTTTAGATATCTTAACACAGGTTTTTTCCACTCTTAGGTTTCTCTTCATTTTTTTCTATAACTCTTTCCAAATTCTTTCTAATTCCTTTCTTTGATTCCTTTAATTTATTTTCATTTTCATTTTCTTCTACATGATTTTTATGCGGGGATAAAGTGACGATTTCACTTTTTTCGCACTTCCTTTTTCTAGTTTTCTTGCGAAGGAGTAGATATCTGTTGAATTTCCATTGTCTTTATTTTTTGTTGAATATCACGACGTTTCGGCTAGTAGTTATTTCTAGCCGTTTCTCAAGTGAAACTAAATAAATCCCTTAGCTACATGACTATTTATACAAAAAGTAAATGCAGTAGAGTGTGACTGAGATGCGGGCAGTCATGCCTGCTATGGCAAAATCCCTTTTTTATGCTGCATTTAGTTTTAGTTTACAATTACTAAGAAGTGGTTTCCACACTTCTCTTATATCTAAAGATGGTTTACTAAAACAACTCGGGTTCTGATATATAACCGCGGCTTCTTTGAATTTCCGTTTTCTCCAATGTTGTTCATGGTGTAGTACTTTAGCTTCAGACCATTTTATGTGGTGTCCATAAGTCCAGGCATGGTTGGCGGCACCAGATTTTATTGTGTGCATTTTTGGTGTTCCTTGATTCTTACGACAAGAGGTCTTTTTGTTTTGCCAATGTAGGAATTGCCACATTCACATGGTATCTGATAAACACAGTTCTTCATGTCTCTTTGAGTTGTTAGTTTGACCTTAGTGAGCCGACTTCTCAGAGAGTTATTTGAACTGAAAACAACGTTGATTTTATATCGTTTTTCTATCCTTCTAATTTTTTTTGAAATGCCTTTAGCATAGGGATGTTCAATACTGGTTTTCGTTCTTCATTCGTTGTCAATATTGTCCTATTTCTGCGTTGTTCAAGAAATTTATCCACTAGATATACTGGGTATCCATTGGCTGTCAGATCATTTTTAATGTAATCTATCTCTTTCATCAAGTTTTCGTTGGAGTTGCAGAGAGTTAAGGCTCTATATACGAGATTTCTTGTTTGGTGATATTGGAGTGATTAGATGAATAATTAAGGTATTGTCCTGTGTGCGTGGCTTTTCTGTAAACCGAAGTTCGCATTTGTCTGCCATTTCTTTCAACCAAGATATCTAAGGATGGTAATTTATTTTCTACTTCTTTCTCCATGGTGAGTTTAATAGTTGGGCTGATATTGTTGAGATGAAAAAGGAAAGTTTCGAAGCTCTTCGTCGTTTCCACTCCAAATAATAAAAGTATCGTCTACGTATCTGAGCCATAACTTTGGTTTCTTAGTTGTAGATTCAATTGCAAACATCTCGACCATTCCATGAAAATATTTGCGACCACTGGTGAAAGTGAAGATCCCATCGGTAGTCCATCATCCTGGATGTAGAATTTTTCTTTTTCTTGAAAATAGGAATTAGTCAAATAACTTTCCAACAAGTCCATAATGGCGTGTGGTGGTAAAGATGTTCTTTCTGCTAAGCTCTGGTCTTCTTCAAGTTTCTTTCTGATGATTTTTAGTGACTCCTTAACTGGAACATTGGTGTATAGGCTAGAGATAACTACTAGCCGAAACGTCGTGATATTCAATAAAAAATAAAGACAATTGAAGTCCAACAGATATCTACTACTTCGTACAGCTTGTTGATGGTTGGGGATTAAAGTTGAATGACAGCTGGGGATCAAAGCTAACGCTGGTAGGTAGCTGAGAAATGGTGCTAGTGGGTAGCTCAGGAATTGTATTATTTGCTAACTTTACCCCAGGAATAATGTTGGTGCATGTTTCACATAAGCGTTAGTTACTAGCTTGGGATGGACGTTGACAGATATTTCAGGGGTCGAGTTTGTGGTCGCTATCAAAATAAACCAGTGAGTGCGGTTTGCGAACATTCATGATGTTCGGGTGGTATGTTTGTCATATTAGCAAGCAAAAAATCAAGATCTGAGAAGATGTTTTTATCGAGTGGATAAATTTCTGTGCATTTAAAATCTAATAAGGGAATCTGAAGTCAGGCTACTTTTCGAAAAGCTTCATTGACATTGGCAATGTCGTAATCTGTTATGCGTGCTCCAGCATTTTCCCGCATCTACATATCACATTGTTCGTGATAGGCGTTTTTGAGCGGCTTCATAAAAGTCTTATCCAAAAGTTGCCAGTTTATGGGTTATATGAGCTGGTGAACTCATTAAATGAATTTAATTCTCCCGGCAAAAAATTATGACATCTAGTGTTTTATGGCTAATGCGACCATCTAGCAGAAGCAGCAAAGGCTTTTCTTTTGACGGATGACAGAATTTTATAAAATGATGCATCCATTGAGGAAAATATTCACTGTTCATCCAACCGTTTGGTTGGTGCACGCCTACGTGGAAAATTGTGTTCAAGATACGAGAAAAAGCGATCTATTTCTGGCCTATTAAATTCTACTGGCCGCATCAAACTTGTAGACTCTGGCACTCTTAACCATAAATCAGGGTGTCGAGCCATAAAATAATAATAAAAATGCTTACTAACAGCACCTTTTTCACAATTAAAACGATGTAGAATCTTCATTACTACTGCCAAATAGTAAGCCAACTTGAGGAACTCCTTTTTCAAAAGCGACATAGACAGGCGCGGATCCAAGGGTGGCGGCCGCCATCCCCTCTAAGAGCTTTCAGTTCAGAAAAAGACCCGATTCTGCCTCTTATAGTAAGAATGTGTATGCTGCTGGCATCTCCCCACAAGCCGACAATTTGTTTTTTTCTTGCGATCGCCCCAACCCCAAGAGCTTTGAGTTCATAGACTATTCTGCCTCTTCTACTAGAAATGTATATGCTGCTGGCATCTACCCCCCCCCCCCCGTTGTTAATCATTTGCTTTTTATTGCAATCGCCCCCCCTCCCCCAAGAGCTTTGAATTCAGAAAAATAGACCTGAACCTGCCCTTTACACTAGAAATGGGAATGTTGTTAGTATCTTCCCTTACCTTCGACAAATTTCTTTCGCTTGCTATATTGTGTTATCACCGCCCACCTCAAAGAGAGAGGCTAGATCCGCCCCTGGTCATACAGCTATTGAACAAATCCTTTACATGTTTCCTTAACAGTTCTTCATATTCAGGTGAAAACGTTTTATTAAATCTGCCTATTTTTGGTGTGAATTTAACATCTTTTCCAGACTTACTACCAGCTATTTGATCATGTAGTGTGCTTTTGAGAATGTTGTACTTTAGAAGATTGTCCCAACCTTATTTGTTTCTACATGATCAAATCAACAGCAGTCTTTAAATTTTCCACACTCCAACCTCTTTTCTTTGTGAACCCGTCTTTATTGTTTGTTTACATTGATGGTAATACGGTCGATCTTCTGTCATTTGTAAGAAAACATAATTAAGTATAAAAATAGACGAGTAAAATCTACTTATTCACTGTCCGGTACTAGTGAACAGATTTCTATCCGGCACTAGGGGATTGACGATTTGCCAAATTATTGATATATTTTATAAGCTTTCACAGTAGAAGAAAAAGGACTATAATAACTACCTAATTCAGTTGACATAAATAAATTAATCCCAAGAATATTTCAGCAAGACTCACTCAAAAATTATCCAATATCCTGTTTTTCCGCCAAACGCAGCAATTGGCAGCTTTTACCTTTTTGTTGTGCAAGACTGGTGAGCCGCGTCTCGCGTACAAGCAATGTTAACCGCCCTCTATCCCTTTCACTGTACCACCAAGTCGATCACGTTTCAACTGTCACAGATAGGACGTGTGTCTGGCGTAACCTGCCGTCCGGCGTTAGAGGGATTCCCTATTAGTGGATGCGTTTAATTGAAAAAAGTTTTTTTTCTGGCAAAACTATCAATCCAATAAAAATTTTTGAAGAGATAAAAAAGCTTACAAATACATGCGGTCATCCAATAGAAAGATCATAACATTGATGACATGAGAAATCAGAACGATGTTTACAAATGACGTCACTTTTATAACACTTACCCTACTTTATAGTCGGTCACTATACTCACTAGAAAAGTAATATTACAGTGTTAAATCACACACCAAAAATTATTAAATTCATTTACCACCTTTCCAAGAAATTTGGAAAAAATCAATATTTTTAAAAACTTTGACGACTTCTACCACCTAAATGAAACACTATCAGATACAACTAAGTTGATTTAAATCGGCCTATTTGGACGTCAAGAATCTATCATCAAACGTTGTACACGTATTTTGTGGACACCCTGTATAAATGTATTTTTATTATTAAATTGTGTCATGAAGATATAATAGCGAGTTACCCCAGCAAGTCCTGGAATCAATGGTTCTTCTTCTTGTACATTATACATTCCAATACATGGTGCCTTGAAGGAGCGCCGGTCGTCTCTTGGAAGAATATCTCTTCGTCTTGCTACAAAAAATATTTTATACTTAATTTTTCCTGATTTAACAAATTTCAAGATTTGAATTCAGTTATTGATACTGCAGGTAGACCAAGCAAGCGGTTTAGACAATCGAGTGAAAGAAGTAAGAGAAGGAAAATCGAAGACCTTCTTGCAACTTTCGAAGAGAATTTATTAGTACATGCAGTGCAAGTAGAATTGAGAAAAACAGGAAATCAATATTTTCAGAGAAATAGCCGGTACACCAACACATATGATCAAATATAATATGTATATTATCAAACAAAATCAAGTAAAGGAAAGAAATTATCTCTGACACCAATGGAAACTCTACAAATGTTCATAGATGCGATTTAATGAAACGGCAGTAAGAAACCATTAGAAGTGGGAATAAGAATTTTTTTCCGTGTTACAGTTGTAACGAAGTTACTAATTTTTGGGCATGATTATGTTCGCCGGGATTTAATTTATTTATTTTACATCCGAAAAATCTGATTCTTGCGGGAAAAAAATGCTTAAAGTTTCAAGATTACTTACCTATAATTAGACTGACCGCGCTATGCTGGGAGATATAATTTTCCAAGATTTTCAGAGCGTCCGACCATAGTAATCGCGCGCCACATATAGCAGTATTGTATGCGAGATCACCGCCCGCCGTCACACGTCAGCGTAGTGGGAGCTCGGACCGACTACTTAAGCTCGAGCAGACCATTATTTCGCTGAAAACTGCACGTTCTCCATCCGGGTCAACAGTCCAAACGGACTGGACTGGGTCGCCAGCCGGACCGCGCCTTCCTGGTCTAGCAATGTAGGTGAGGCTAAGCCTGTGTATATATGAAGTTTCACTATACACTTTCTTCCTTACGTCCTACCCCGCTAATGGCCAGCATTACCGAGGACCCTTGTAAGAACGGGCAATGTTGTGTCATCCTACCGTCACTGCCGAAAACCCTTATAAGCACGGGCAGTGTCGGTTCCTTTCCTAATTTTCTACCGCTATTGGTCGACATTGTCGAGGACCCTTATAAGTAGGGGCAATGTCTTTCCATCCTGCTGACGCTGTCAAGGACCCTTACAAGAACGGGCAGCGGTCAGTTCCTTTCGTTCCTTCCTACCGTTACTTATACACATACGCACTGAATGCCGGAAGATTTGTTTATGTTTCCGTATTGACCAGGAATGTGTTTTACCGCCAGGTGCCCTCCGATGTCCATTGATAAGGGCGCTTAACAACTGTCGCCCCGACGCTTATCGCCACCGCCGCGTGTAAAGATCGCCGCCGCGTGTAGAGACACCACCTATCGCCGATCGATGCCGGCTTATTGTTACATACCGCGTATATCGCCGTCAGTCGAATTTAATACGAAGCGCTGTGAAGCGTGAATGCAGATTTTAGATACGAAACGCGATAATTTGCGTGCGAGCCGTCGTGAATAGCATCGCAACCGTGTAGTACGAGGTACGTGAATAGCGTCGTGAATGATATGGCCGGGTTACCGTCTTTAGCGCAGCCGACCAGTATGAGCTACCGTAAACAGCTCTCAAAACATACTCTTGCCCTCCAGACCGTTTATTCATTTATATTATTATCCATCTTAGATTGTAAGTTAGTTTTAGGCCATGTCTTTGTATAAAAGAATGGAATCAAGAATACATGATGTTTTATAATCGTGTGTTTCATTACCTAGTCCCATTTTTAACATTACATGTAACAATTGGCAGCCGGCAGCCAACACCAGTACGCACAATTGACCTCTGGTTTGCCGTTTCTCCACTGTAACAAGCTGCCCGGTGCATAAGTGGACCCTCGACCACATGAATCCCGAGGGTGACGCCCGAGAACCGACCACCGAGTGGATGTTTTAACCTTCAGGCAGTCACCATTGAACAGTTCAGAGAGCAGGGATATCCCGATTATAAGTAGATACCCTCAAACCGCGCTGAGCATTAGACCGATGACTGTCTGCGCGAGAAATATCCACTCACCGATGTTCCGCTGCCGTAATCAAAGTAGATCCGTAGAGCACGACCGGTTCCCCGCCTACGTAAAAACGCGCAAAAGGACAAAAAAAATATTCAGCACCGGAATCATGCACGATAACGAGTAACGGTGCCGAAGTGCAATTACATACAGCCTTTAATAGACATAACCGTTCGGCGCCTGTCCGAACACCTGAAAAAGGTATTGTTAACAGTGGAGGAACAAGAGCGGGACACCATGAAAATAATATTCAAATGGGGTTGCGGTGGTTCTCAGCAAACACAATATAAACAAAAACTTGGAAGTGATGCCGATTCCTATGCCAGCTTATTTTTAAACTCCCTCGTGCCTTTAAAACTAATATGTAATGTAAAAAATGAAAATGTATTAAGGTTCAGTTTTATAAAAGAAAGTGTCGATGTTACAGAAGAAGAAATCAAATATGTTAATTATTTTATCAAGTCTTTAGTCTCAACAGAGGTTGATTTAAGTGGAGAAAAGTTTGTAGTAAAAAACACAAATTTATAATGACCATGGTCGACGGTATGCAATGCAGTCACCTGTATGACATCAACAACTCGATGCTACATTTGTGGTGTTACTTCCAATGACTTCGACCGATTAAACGACAAAAGAGAAGTCAATACTAAAGCCATTGAATTTGGCCTCTCAGTGCTACAAGTCAGGATACGACTATTTGAGGGGATTCTTCATTTGGCTTATGGGCTACCTGTAAAGAAATATAGAAGAAGGAAAACAGAGGAGGAAAAACAATAAAACTAGAAATATAGAGCTCCAGACTCGGTTCTGCAATGATATAGGTTTATTAGTTGATATTCAAAAGGTTAACTTTGGTAACACCAATGACGGCCACACAAGCAAGAAATTTTTTGACGATCAGAGACTAGCATCTCCAATAACGGATATTAGCTACAGCTTTATATACACACTGAAAGTTATCCTAGAAACAATTTCAAAAGGACATATAAAAATATGAAAATTATGCTTCTGAAACAGCTTGTCTATATGTAGACTGGTATCCTTGGCATCCTATGATGCACAAAATTATAATTCAGGCAGTAGAGGCACTTAACAAGCATTTTCGGTCGTACCGACTAAATTTTACTAGGAAATTTTCGAGAAAAAGCTGTAACCAAGATGTACTCAAGCGGTTACTTTTAAATTAAGATCCTCTGTTGAGCAGCAAGAGGTGCGTAAAATCAAGGAAATTGGATTCTTTTTTGCCGGCAACTATTAACATGCTCGTGTCTGCGGAGCCGAACACAATTATGAACTCATCAGATAGCCAAGATGAAAATGCTCCTAATTTGTGATTTTCAATATGTAATTTTGTGACTTGTGTGTCTTCTAATATAATTTATAAAAATAAATACGTTTGTTTCATTTTATTTCGTAGTTTAACATATATTTGAGAATAAAAATAATTTTGGTCGCTTGGATTGTTTAAATACCAGTATGTGTGTCGATGCATACTGTTGCAGAGCGTTTGTATATTTTGAGAGTATTTAAGTTGAATTTATTCAGATTCATTGTTGTGACATTACACAGGGCTACACTGGACCCCTTTTTATTTCGCTTTATTCTAGAAAATGATCTTTTAATCTAGGAAAAAATTAAGATTCTGATTCTTCCGGTAGACGAATTGATAGCGGCATGTGCAAATTGTTCAGTATGCAGTAAGAAATCATATATATATATATATATATATATATATATATATATATATATATATATATATATATATACAATCGTTCGGACAAACCTTACTGCAAAAATGTGCCAAAATAAATGTTATATGAATAAAAGTGGATGTATGCTTATTTCATTTTGATAAATATCAGGAAAATCAATTAGAAGTGAAGTGCATATTAACTTAAACAATCTACATTCGAACAAAAGTAGTCCTTATTCCCTAGGTAGGAAGAACAGACTACACAAATCCTAAGTCATTCCACTCTATCAGCCTGGACAGTTTCTTATTAAAGACACTGGAAAAGTTAGTGGATCGACACATTAAGGAAGGAATAATGAGGCAATATCCCTCACATCCTTTGCCATTTGCTTAGCAGGCAGGAAAGTCCACAGATGCGGCGCTACATCGACTCGTCACAAGAGTCGAGGGCGCGCTATTGGGTGGACGATCTGCCTTAGGCACCTTTATCGATATCCAGGGGGCATTCGACAACACGTCTCACGATTCGATATGCACTGCTGTACAACGACGAGGCTCTGAACCGACAATAGTTGCATGGATCAGAGCAATGTTATCTAAGAGAATAATATATGCTGAGCTTAACAATGTAACTGTTAAAGCACTGTCAAGTAGGTGCTGTCCACAGGGAGGAGTTCTGCCGTCTTTGCTGTGGACAGCCTGTTGAGTGAACAGAATGATGCCGGTTTGTATACACATGCCTATGCTGATGACCTAATCATTTTGTGCCCTGGTCGCCATGACTGGGAGCTGAAGAGACTAATGATGAGGGCCCTCCGGATCACAGAACGATGATGCCGCAGGGAGGGACTCGGAATAAATTCAGATAAGGCCGAGATGGTACTCTTTACAAAAAAGTGAAAATTGGGGGGACTTCCAACAATTACATTGGTGGGAAGGACTCTTCAACTTAAGGGGACAGTTAAGTACCTGAGAGTAATTCTGGACTCACGACTGAGCTGGAATGATCACATTGAGGCTCGATCCAAGAAAGCCATATGTGCTTTCTGGGCTTGTAAACGAGCCTTTGGGTGTACTTGGGGACTGATACCTAAAGTGTTATTTTGGATATACACTATGGTGATCCACCCCCATGATAACGTACGCCGCTATTGTATGGTGGCCTAGTATAGTAAAGCGCAAACACATTTTTTAACTTGACAAAGTTCAGAGAATGGCTTGTGTCGGAATATTGAGTGCGATGAGGACTGTTCCCACCAGGACTCTAGAAGTCCTGGCGAACCTGCCTCCTTTTCACTTATACAAAGAGAACGAGGCCCTGAGGACTGTTTATCGTCTTAGTTGCCTGGGACATCTCGGAATTGGAACGGGCGGCTACTCAGGTATCTGGGAAAGCGAGGTACAGAGGCATCCATCACTCCCCATGCGGACAGATTACATGACGCCGCTTTTAAAACCCAACCTCTCCCTGGAGATATTTCTGCGAAGTAAATAGGATTGGGAGGGAGAACAAAATCTTCCGGAAAAAGGATCCTGGTGGTATACTAATGAATCTCAATAAGATGGAAGTGCTGGAGCCGGAGTTTTCGGCAGGAGCACGGGAGTCAGAGAGTACTACCCTTTAAGACAATGTGCGACAATTTTTACAGCGGAAATTTATGCTATTCTACAGTATGCCCATCTTTGTGAGAGGGACATAGACAAGAATAGAGTAATAAATATATGCCCAGACAGTAAGGCTGCAATATTGGCACTGAAGTCCAGAGTCGTGACTTCGCGACTGGTATCTGATTGCAAGGATGTACTAAATAGTATGAGAAGAAAAGGCTGCACAGTCAGACTCGTTTGAGTCCCGGGACACTCGGGCATACGCGGGAATGAGGAAGCAAACCGTCTGGCAAAGTTGGGTTTGACGACGGAACCGTATGGACCCCAACCAATATTACCTGTCCCAATTGCTATTGGCAAAAGGGAATTAAAATCGTTGCTGGAAAGCAAATTTATTGAATCGTGGAGGGGAGCTCCTGGAATGAGGTGTGCTAAGGAACATATAACTGGGCCTAGTGCACGGCGTACTAAGGAGCTTCTCCCCTTGGGAAGAAAAGAGCTGCGAATTGTGGTGGAATTGTTGACAGGACATTGTCACCTCAGGAGCCATCTTCATAGAATCGGTGTCGAAGATGACTCGACATGCAGATGGTGTTTGGAGGAGGATGAAACTGTTGGACATGTTCTCAGAGAGTGCCCAGCACTCAACAGACCGAGGCAGAAATATTTCGGAGATACAATTTTGTTACTGGAAGCAGTTAGGCAAGGTCAACTAACGAGGCTTCTTGGATTCGCAAAGGCGATCGGCCTCGAATAACCTGCAGATATGGTGGGATGTAAAGGGCCAATGGAGGCTTAAGCATCGATGATCTGTTATCATCACCCCTTTTTCATTCATTCATTCATTCATTCTACATTCGATCATTGCATAGAATACGACAATAGTTAAAATCTTATCATTATTATAACTACCTCTAAATTTACCATTTTTCTGTTCTACGACAATTAAGTCATCTAGTCAAAAGTCGCTGCTATTTAAAAATTGCGAAAATCCAATAGTTTATTTGTTTAACATTAATTATCTTGGAAACCAAGCGTGGTACGTAAAAGTTTGTAAGAATCTTTTTTTTTACTTAAAATTACTCAAAAAATACGACCCAATAGTTATGACCATTCTGGTGGACATCTATCCAAAAAATTCTTGTTCAAGGACTAAAAATACATAAAGAACTTGAGTAGGTCCATATAAATTAAAGGGGCGACTGGGACCCATTTGCCCCTACACTATACAGGGTGAGTCAACGATTGGATGAAGTAAGTTTGTGCCTTTTCGGTGAAATTTACAAAGAAACTATATTAATTGTTTGATACAGTTTATTTTAACGCAGATTTTAAAAATATTTAGGACTCTATAGGGTGGGCCAAGAAACTAGGACAGCATAAAGTTGTATTTTTTTAAATAGAACACCCTATATACGAATCATATTTTCGATTTAGCTTATAATTTTAAATCTTTTTTATTAAGGGTTTACTATACCAAAACTTTATAGTTTCTGAGATAATTAAGTTTAAAGAAAAAAAGTCACATTTTCAAGCATCAATTCAATCCTAAATAACGTTTTCAATTTTGTGACAAATATATTCAAATTTGGAATTTAGCAAGGCCAAGGACAAGTTAATATAATTTTTACCTAATATTTGCAATAAAAGCTACAGGGTGTTGAACACATCGGCTCAAATTTGAACAAGTTTAAATGAATAAATATATATTTTTTTTAAATAGTACACCCTGTATATGTTCATGTTATTCAATAGAGTAATAAAAACCCTAAAAGTTTTGTTCAATATATCCTATACCTATTTATAATAGTTTTTGAGATATTTCAGTTTTTCTTATTTTCCATACTTTTTTATAGAAATAGTCTTCATTATCATAGTAGCCATGTAAAATAATAAAAAGAAACTACAGAAACAAACAGAATGTGGTTAAATATGATGAAATACATTATTCGTTATGTTACAACGGCAATAGTTTAATTAAACATAATGTGAAAAAATTAACACAACAATAACGACAAGGCAAATACATATTTACTTTTATACTAAATTGAAACAAAAAAATTACCTATTAAATACTGAGATTAATTATTTCTTTTTAATAAGTGTTCGAATAAACGACCCTCTTGTGCAATGCACAAATTTAGTCTTTTTTGCAGATGGACAAAATTAGTGGCGTTATTGTTCTACAGGTATCCCTAGTTCTGTTTCGCCTATCTTCCACTGTTGGAAGAAATCTAATGGGGTGATGTCGCAAGACCTTGGTGGCCACTCAATGAAACCCCCACGTCCAATCCATTTTTGCGGATATCGTTGGTCCAAAAACGCACGAACTTCACGATGGTAATGCGGAGGTGCACCATCTTGCTAGAACCACATACTGTCGAGCTCATCCCTATCGAGACCTTGAAGCAGTTGGGGTAGTTCTTCTTGTAGAAAGTTCAGGTAACTATGGCCATTTAGTGGTTCATTAAAAAAGTGGGGTCCAATAATTTGATTATGATGAATACCACATCAAACATTTAATGACTAGTGGTTTTGATGTTGCACCTCTCTAATCCAAAATGGGTTTTCTGTGGCATAATAATGCATGTTGCGTCTATTTACGGCACCGTTACTTCTAAAAGTAGCTTCGTCACTAAACATTACCTTGCATAATAAATTGGGATTTAATTGAATCTTCGCATTTATTGTACGACAAAAATTTACACGACTTTCAAAATCCTGTCCATGCAATTCTTGCTGTAATTCCATGTGTTATGGATGATACCTATATTTCTTGGTAGTACGATTAGCGGTGGATTGTGATGTTTCACATAATGCTGCTAACTGACGGCTACCAATATAAGGATTTTCCTGAACATTTAACAATACTTGTAAGTTCTTTTTCTTCATTAGTTACTGGTTTGTTGACCACTTTACGTTTTGGATAATCAACAGTACCAGAAGAATCAAATCTTTGCATTAAGTTTTGAAAAGTATGGGTATTAGGCTTGCGTCGATCAGGATACTTCATTTTGTAAATTCTTTGAGCAAGAAGGCAATTTTTTTGAGCCTCTCCTATTGTATAAATCATATATATTAACTCATTCTTTGGAAAATTCATTTAACAATATAAGATAAATGCAAAAAAAACCAAACTACACTACATAAAAACCAAAAGAAGCGATTGCGGTTATAAATTTGACACACAGAAAAATGTTCTTTTACATTGTTTTTGCCATGGCTACTATGATAATGAAGACTATTTCTGTAAAAAAGTATGGAAAATAAGAAAAACTGAAATATCTCAAAACCTATTATAAATAGGTATAGGATATATTGAACAAAACTTTTAGGGTTTTTATTACTCTATTAAATAACATGAAAATATACAGGGTGTACCATTTAAAAAAAAAGATATTTATTCATTTAAACTTGTTCAAATTTGAGCCGATGTGTTTAACACCCTGAAGCTTTTATTGCAACTATTAGGTAAAAGTTATGTTAACTTGTCCTTGGCCTTGCCAAATTCCAAATTTGAATATATTTGTCACAAAATTGAAAAACGTTATTTAGGATTGAATTGATGCTTGAAAATGTGACTTTTTTTCTTTAAACTTAATTATCTCAGAAACTATAAAGTTTTGTTATAGTAAACCCTTAATAAAAAAGATTTAAAATTATAAGCTAAACCGAAAATATGATTCGTATATAGGGTGTTCTATTTAAAAAAATACAACTTTATGCTGTCCTAGTTTTTTGGCTCACCCTGTAGAGTCCTAAATATTTTTAAAATCTGCGTTAAAATAAACTGTATCAAACAATAAATATAGTTTATTTGTAAATTTCACCGAAAAGGCACAAACTTACTTCATCCAATCGTTGACTCACCCTGTGCAACAAGTTTCGTAAAAATAAAAATAACTTTTTTACCAGGATCAAATTCTGGTCTGGCTCTTGAAGCGACTTGCTGCCTGAACTCGGGAGGGTATAATAGTGGGGATGGAGGTGTAGGTATAAATGCTGGAGGACTCGGTCCCGGCATAGGTGGAGGTGTTGGTGCCCAGCATGGTGGAGAAGGAGGGATCATTATCCTTTACAAAAACGTTAAATTAGTATGATTCATCTAATAAAATAGTGAGTACGTTAATACTAGATAGGGTCATCGAAATTACAAATATTATGAAAGATAAATAATAACGGAATTTATTGAGATATTCTCCATGTTTTTCAAAATTTTACGTTACCTATCCCCTTCCTCCATGTCTGGTATATAAGGTGGTGAAAGTTGCTCTAGACCAGGCGGTGATGGTGGTGGAGATGGGGGCGTCGGAGGTCCCGGAGATCTTTGACATGGAGGAGTAGGCTGTCTCGGAGGAGTTATTGGTCGAGGTGGGGTTCTTTGCCGAGGTGGAGATGGGATACTAGAAACATGAAAGAAATAAAATACTATTGGTTTCACTATAATAATAAAATTACAATATATATATATATATATATATATATATATATATATATATATATATATATATATATATATATATATATATTGTTGGTAAGCAGCTCGATCAACAAATAATAATCTTACATTCATATTTCCACAGGTTAGCGGACTCTTCCATACTACATTTACTATCAAAATAATCGTGCATATAAATGCTTTTTGGTAAATGATATGTACTTTTCCTTACTTTGAGCCAAAACACCAATTTTATCCCCATATTTACATAACTCTTTTATAAATAAATGGCTGTCGTAGCCGCTTAAGTTATGAAATATGATAGGGATAAAAGAGGGTAATTTATAAGTTAAATTACAAACGGAATGTGCAGCACCAAATCTTTTTGCACCAGTTATGTGACAGTGGTCTCGTACTTTAATCTCACCCTCTTCAAAAGGGCCTTCACATATACCACATATTTTAGCATCATTAAACTCCCTTTTTTCTTCAGGCGTTAACGGTTTCATAGGCTTAATGTCTTTTAAATATGTGTTGTATAGAGCCCTTAAATCACACTCGATACGATCCACAAAGACCAAGTGAAGAAACCTGGCTACATTAACCAATTCATAGACGGCATCCACATGAGCTAGCGTCGAACTACTGGTTGATTTCAGGACAGATGTTTCCAGAAACGGAAGGCTTCTTGTTAGCTATCCAAGACCAAGTTATTTTGACGAAGAACTATCGGAGGTTCATCATTAGAGATCCCTCAATAGAAAATGACAAACGTAGATATGGCTGTCGAACATCAGAGACAATCCAGCACATAACTGGCAGATGTCGAACCTTTGCTGCAACCGAGTATGAGGAAAGACACGACTCAGCCGCGAAGATACTCCACCAAGAGTTATCAGATAAATTAAACCAATTGCAGGTAGGAAAAGTGCCTTATTACATATAAAATCCGGAGCCTATTCTTGAGAACAACCAGTTCAAGTTATATTGAGATCGAACGGTGCTAACGGATCAGACAGTTGCTCATAATAGACCAGACATCATACTAACACATAAAATTTTTAGGTGAACTACACTAATCAATATTGCTGTACCTAACAGTAACAAACTATGACCAAAATACAACGAGAAGATCGCCAAATACAGAGATCTGGAGGTGCAAATCCAAAGACAAGGGGCAATGAACAGCGTTTCAACGATTCCCATAACACTGTCAACAACCGGAGTGATACCAAAGAACCCCTTGCAGAACATCATGGGACTAGGCCTTAGTGAGTATCTGTATAAACCGATGCAGAAAGCAGTTCTCTTTGCAACCCCGCGAATTGTCCGACAGTTTGTAGGAAATTAGGCACACCATGTCACCTAGGGCCCGATAACATGGAAAGGATTCCTACAGAGCTTCATACTTTTGGTATATTTGTTTATCTGGTATTAGTCAATATTAGGAATATAGGGAGTGCGAAGCTGTTTGACTTGTAAACTATATATATATATATATATATATATATATATATATATATATATATATATATATATATATATATATATATATATATAGGTGATTATCGGGGAAATTTATCGATCGATTGTGGGAAAACTATAATTAGGAGGAATCTGAGAATTTGAAGGTGTACTGATGTGCATGGAGGCTAAAATATTTTAAAGATGGCATAGATGTCAACTTGCTTATTTTAAATGGAACACTCTATATATTTTTGCATTTTTGATTTCTACGTAAAATTCTAGACATATTTCATATATAAGACTTTATATTTAAGTCTCACCGTTTCAATTTTTATGTCAAAAATGACGGTTGCGGACCAAAACTTAACTATAAATTTTTTCTATAAGAAAGTCTTTATTATTTAATTTGGGTTAGTTTTCTTGTAGACAAAGATCGACTTTAGTAGTCTTTTCATGATATTTTGAAAACTAGTACAGAGTGGTCAAAAGAGAAGATTAAAAATTATATTTAAAAAATCGTCAGAAGTCAGAAGTAATTTTGTATAAGGTTGTCTATTTCAAAAATTTATAGTTTTTCAAATATTGGCAGTTAAAAAATTTTCTATTGTAAAAATGCTATGCGACCTTTAAGTTTTGTTATTAGTTGGCCATGACGGCGAGGCGTGGCGAAAATAAACCAATCAAACCCTACAGAATTGTCACTATTCCTTACCATTTGACATTCATTAATAATAATCATGCTGAGGCGATTAAACTACATGCACGAAGATTATTTAAACTTATTTATTATCTGTGGAGAATGTGATAGAGTTATTTCAAAAACTTACGAAACATTCACGATCCAATATCCGCAGAAACAGAAACCAACACCACCAAATTTTAAAAGAATTATAAAAAACTTCAAGAACCTTGGATCCATAAAAGCAAAAAGAAATAGAAATAAACCAGTTGTTTATAATGAAAATATTGTAACTTTAATTTTAGGACATTTCGCCGCATATCCGACATTATCTGCAAGGCAAGTACCATTAGAGTCTGGATTACCTCAAACATCAGTTTTAAGGATTTTATGGAAACACAATTTTCATCCCCATAGTACAACATTTAAAAGGTACTGATTTTCCACGAAGAGTAGAGTTCTCTGAATTTATTTTACTTCGGTTACAAGAAAATGCTGGTTTTTTGGACAATATTATTGGGTCGGACCAATTTTTGAATAGATGCGATTTCCACTATTAGAGCGACTCAAACGTATATCCATTTAGGGAATTAGATTTTCAAGAGTCTTGGCAGTTTAACGTGTGTTGTGCTATAAGAAATGACGGTGTCGTCGCCCTATAATTGTACCAAGATAATCTGAATCGTAAGTAAGTCATTTTTGAAGGCTTCTGAATACAAAATACGTTTTTTAACCTATAGTTGAGCGCTAACTTCCCACTGGCTGATCACAGAAATCTATTTTATCAACATGATGAAGCGCCTCTACATAATATTCATTTAGTGCACAATCATCTGCAAAATTTGTTTTATGATCAATAGATAGCCAAGAATGGGTAACATCTTTGATCACCTCGCTTCCCTGACCCAATCGTAATTGACTTTTTTATTTTGGGACAATTAAAAATAAAGTATACAACACGGCATTAATCACTATGGAAGTTTGCATACAGCGCGTCAGAATAGCATTTGATGAACTTAATCCTCAATCAATAAGAAAAGCCACCCATGAAGTGTTCCTGCTTAGGTGCTAAAAATGCTTGGAAGTTCAAGGGCATTAATTTGAACATTTACTCAAATAATTTTTGTAAGTTTATTTTGTTAGCAACGGGTTTATTTCTATTTTTTTAGCTTCTTTAGATTCAAAGTTCTTGAAATTTTTTATAATCTTTTTAACAGTTGTTAGTGTTGGTTTCTATTTCTGTGGAAATCGGATCGCGAATGTATCGCATGTTCTTGAAATAACTCACATTCTCCATAAATAATAAATAAGTTTAAGTGATCTTCTTGCGCATAATTTAATCGCCTTGGTATGATTATTATTAATGAATGTCAAATGACAAGAAATAGTGACAATTCTGTAGGGTTCGATTGTTTTATTTTCACCACGCATCACCGTCGTGGCTAATTAATAACAAAACTTAAAAGTCGTATAGCATTTTTACAATAGAAAAATGTTGAATTGCCAATATTTTGAAAACTACAAATTTTTGGAATAGACAACCTTATCGAAAGTTACCCTTATTTTTAATGCTTAATATGACAAAATTATAAAAATAGGTGCTGTCTATTTGAAAAAATTGACTTTTGACGATTTTTTGAATATAATTTTTATTCCTTTTTTTGACCACTCTGTTACAATAATTTTCAAAATATCATAAAAAGACTACTAAAGTCGATCTTTATCTACAATAAAACCAATCCAAATTAAATAATAAAGACTTTCTTATAGAAAAAATTTGTAGTTAAATTTAAATATGTCGAAAACGGTGAGACTTAAATATAGAATATTATGCATGAAATATGTCTATAATTTTATGTAAAAATGAAAAAATGCAATAATATATTCTTCTTCTTCAAGTGCCTTCTCCATTGCGGAGGTTGGCAATCATAATAGCTATTTTAATTTTTGAGGCAGTTGCTCTAAATAGTTGTTTTGAACTGAATCCAAACCATTCCCTTAGGTTTTTTAGCCACTTATTTTGCCCTGGATTATGAGCCGTAAGATGCTGTACTTTTCTCCTCGCATAATGTGTCCAAAATATTGCAGTTTTCTCTGTTTTACTGTTATTTCGACTTCTTTTTCTTTCCCCATTCTTCTCAACACTTCGGCGTTCGCAACTCGATCCACCCACGAAATCTTCTGAATTCTTCTATAGATCCACATTTCAAAAGAGTTACGTATTCTCATTGCCTCTCGATTAAGTGTCCATGCTTCCATTCCATAATATAGAACACTATATATGTAACATTTAGTCAGTCATATTTTCCGGGCTAACGTTAGATCTTTGCTGCAGATAACCGATTTCATTCTAATAAAGTTGGCACGTGCTTTCTCGATTCTGGTTTTTATTTCGACGGTATAGTCATTATTTTCTGTTATTAAGGTTCCCAAGTAAGTGTACTTCTTAGCTCTTTCTATGTACTGGCCTCCTACTATTAGCGTTTCATTATTATTGGTGTTCTTTTTACTAATTATCATGAATTTGGTCTTTTCCGTGTTAAGAGAGAGTCCATAGTCTCCACTGACTTTCAATATTTTATTCATTATCTTTTCTAGGTCTTTCAAACTATCAGCTATTATTACGATGTCATCTGCACCTCTTGAGAATAAGCGTTAAATAGTAAAGATGACAGTATACAACCTTGTCTGACTCCCCTTTGTATTTCCACAACTCCGGATATTTCCTGTCCAAATCTTACTGCCGCTCGCTGATTGTAATACAGATTTGATATCAACCTTAAATCCCTTTCATCCAAATTTTTGCTTCTGAGAATCTCTATTAGTTTGTCATGCTTGACCCTATCAAAAGCTTTGTTGTAATCTATGAAGCACACATAGAGGTCCTGATTGATATCTAAGCATCTTTGAGTAAGCACATTAAAAGCAAATAATGCTTCTCTTGTACCCACCCCGTGCCGGAAGCCAAACTGTGTGTCACTAATATCCAGCTCCAACTTGGAATGTATTCTAGCGTGTACAATTTTTAAAAGGGTTTTCAAAGTATGTGACATGAAACTGATTGTTCGATAGTCACTGCATTCTTTTGAATTTGCTTTCTTTGGTAAACATATGAATGTTGATGTTAACATTTCTCGGAGGATAGTTCCTGTCGTGTAAATTGTATTAAATAATCTCACCAATGAATCTAAATTTGTGTCATTGATCAGCTTCAACAACTCACCTGGCATTTCATCTGGACCAACAGCTTTATTATTTTTTATCGACCTTAATGCATAAATGACCTCTGCTTTAGTAATTTTAGGCCCTATGTCACCGCCCAGACTGTTTATAGAAGAATTTTCGTGTCTTTGATCTTCAAATAGTTTTTCTATGTATTTTTCCCACCTGCCTAATTTTTTTTGTGTTTCCATAATAATGTTTTCCTCTTTGTCTAGCAATATGTTTGAGGTTTTTCTCTTTTCTATTCCAACTAGTTCTTTGACTTTTTTATGCAAGTTGAAATTGTCGTACTTGTTTTGCAACTGCTCTATTTCCTTGCATTTTCCAGAAAGGTACTCTTCTTTTGCTGCTCTTATTTTTCTTCTTATTTGAATTTGCAACTGTTGATATGGGGTCTTGTTGGTCTTGTGTTTCCTTCTTTTATCCATCAACTCCAAAATATCATCTGTCATCCAATCTTCTTTCTTGTATCTTGATGTTGTAAGTACTTTCTTGCTTGGTTTCATAATTGACGTTTTGAAAAACTGCCACTGTTGTTCAACGTTGTCATTGTTTAACCCAGGCTTGCCTTGTCTTCTTTCTAAGTTTGTGTTGATGTCTTGTCTCAGCTTTTCTTTCGTTTCTTCTGATTTTAATTTTTGTATATTAAGTTTTTTGATGTTATGATTTGTTTGTATCTTTTTTAATTTAAGTCGGAATTTAGCGATAAGGGGATTGTGGTCCGAAAATACATCCGCACCTGGGTACGCATTTACTGAATGTACTGCGTTTCGATATCTGTTTTTTATCAAGACGTAATCAATCTGGTTTCTAACTATGTTGTTCTCCTTATCAGCTGGTGACTTCCATGTATAGAGACGATGTTTAGGTAGCTTAAAAAAGTATTTGTTACTACTAGATTAAGCTCTTGAGAGAATTCTACAAGATGATCTCCTCTATCATTGCGCACTCCAAGGCCGTATGGCCGGACAATGGAATCACATTTGCCCTGGCCGATTTTTGCGTTAAAATCCCCCATTACAACAGTAATGTCTCTAGACTTTGTGAGGCGTAGTGTCTGTTCGAGCTCATCATAAAAGTTTTCAGCAGTCGGTGCATAAATCTGTAATAGATTTAATTTGCCGTGGGTTGTCATCAGCTGTAGCATTATAATTCTTTGGGATACCGGAATGAATCCTATTACTGATTTTGCTACCTTGTCACTAAGAATAATAGCGACTCCATATCTGTGTTGAGTGTCGCTGCTGTTAGAGTAATAGATTCTTCCGTCCTCCGAATTAAGTTCTCCAGAACTGACCCGTCTTGTGTCGCTTATAACCAGTATGTCAATCTTAATAATATATAGGGTATTCTATTTAAAATAAGCAAGTTGACATCTACTTACGGTAGAACAGGAACTGCCACCATCTTGAAAAAATTTATCTGGCTGTCTCCCATGCACGTTAGTAAACTGTCAAGTTTTTAGATTCTTCCTAATTATAGTTTTCCCACAATCGATCGGTAAAAATCCCAGAGAATCACCCTATAAATATATATATATATATATATATATATATATATATATATATATATATATATATATATATATATATATTATCCAGGAATAAACTAAAAACCGAATATAATACGTACCGGGGAGGAGGAGGCCCAAATGGTCCCTGCGGCCTTGGAGGAGAATAAGCTATACCAGCTGCAGGGAATGGTCTTCCCCTAATCCTGGGCCCTTGCGTTGACAGCTGTTGTCTAAAATTCAAAAAATACGTTAACATTAAACAAACAAATTTTTTATTGTGTTGTTTATACATATTGTATTAGTAATTATTAACCGACCAGTTGCTCATTGAGCTAAAACTTTAAGTTAATTGCACAAACTTTAGATAACGCGTAAGCATAAAAATACAAAGTAGCTAGAATTTCTATAATATTAACTGACTTTGTGATGAACAAATTTTAATGAAAATTAACATTACATCAGTTCTTTGTTGGGGTCTTGCCAAATTATACTAACATAATTTTGTGAGTTTTTAAATTTTTTTGTATAGTAGTTACACTGCGTCATGTCAAAATTAACAATTTTCTCAAAATAAATGTATTCTAAATGTGTAGATTATAAAAATGTTTGCTGAGATACTTCTTCATAAAATATATCTACGTTGGAGTTTAAAGTTATCAATACTTTATTTGTCATCTTTCCTTTCCTACTGTCATAATTATTCATTTTTTGCACATGGAGGCTGACACCGAAAGTGCTATGTTGAATACAAATTAGGATATTTCGTTCTATGATTATGTACTATTGTAATGTAGCCTAGTACGACCAAGCGCAAGCACCGTCTTTAGCTTGACCAAGCTCAAAGAATAATTAATGTAGGAGTAATTATAAAACCAATATTTTAAATACTTATTACAATGTTACCCAACACCAGATTGACAGCACCAAAGTTTATGTATGCCGATAATTTTTCCAGAAAGAAACAAAATACAAAACAGGAATATATGCTTATTTTCGTTAACTTCATCTGTGGTCTTGGCTCCTTCGCCTATATACTTTGATATAGCTATGGCTCTAGATCATTTTACCCCCACCTCCTCTCCCTAAGACTCTTCTTCAGTGATCTATGGAGAACGAGATCCTAAAGACTGTTCATTATCTTAGTTGTCCAGGATATCCCAGAGTTGAAAATCTCTTAAGAAACTTTGACCAAGCAAAGACAATTAAAAGGATGAGTGAACTCTTTCGAAAAATGAATCCTAGTAATTTACAGATGGATATCTATAGGATGAACGAGTGTTCAGTAGTTTGACAGTCAGAGAATCATATCTTAATGGATCAACTGTTAAGGTTCTTGAGCTTGGGATACATATCGGAGGAAAAAATTAATTTTTATTCCAACGGGACGAAAATTAAACTATATGCACTATAAGTCACTACATTCTACTAGTCTCACTTTATTCTTATTAGAGATCTTAGAAATGCAGGTAGGGGAGCGTGGGGGAATCGGAGCCAGCGGGTAATAAGAGCGGTGTCTGTGGAGACTTATCCGATGATCGTATTCGTGCAAATGGCGCTCGGGTGTGCTCGGAAATGTTCGAAAACGTATGCCGCCCGCGGGTAGCCCTCCAGTGTCCCGCGATTCGTCGCACGAGATGGAAGTGTGTTTCTGGCTCCGTGGTTATAAAAAATTATAAATTTCATCTTTCAAGCTAAGTGTTAAAATATATTCATATTGTATTATATTCGCACTAAATATATCATCATATCTATCTAATTTACTTACTTCTCAAATTGCTACTGAGAATAACGTCTTTTTATTATATTTTTAATTTTAAAGTGGCTGATATGCGGGTAATGAGAGCTAGTCATGGCTCCCATTACCCGCATTATTGGAATTTGGCTCCCACTACCCCATTGCAGTTTATTAAATTTTCATCGACTTAAATGACTTAAATAACCTTTTCAGATGCCACGAAAAAGACCCCGTACGATGTCAAAAACTTCTTGGACTGTAGAAATATTAGAAAATGCTATCAAAACCTTTCAAAACGGTGGCATATCTGTGTACAAATTAGCTAAGGCCACAGGAATACCCTACAGTACGCTAAAAAACAATACAGATTAGCTAAAGCGAATAATGATAACTACAGCTGTCCTCCAAAGTTGGGAAGAGGTGCAATGTTCAATGAAGAACAAGAAGAACAAATGTCGAATTTGTATTACGGGTTAACAAAATCTCAATTTCGTAAAATATGTTGCGACTTGGCTGTGGAGTTCGGTGTGTCAAATCGATTTAATGAAGTCAACAAACTTGCTG
The DNA here is from genome assembly GCA_034092305.1 of Diaprepes abbreviatus. Classification (NCBI taxonomy): domain Eukaryota; kingdom Metazoa; phylum Arthropoda; class Insecta; order Coleoptera; family Curculionidae; genus Diaprepes; species Diaprepes abbreviatus. The sequence continues at coordinate 14,865,337 of JASJET010000050.1, read as the reverse complement.
GTAAAGATTTCTTATACGGATTTTTGCAGCGACATCCCAATCTCAGTATCAGAAAGCCCAAAGCCACAAGTATTAACAGAATACTTGGATTCAACAGAATGGAAATAAACGGTTTTTTGAAAATTTAGAGACAGTTATGGTTAAATACAAATTTGATGCAACTAACATTTACAATGCGGATGAGTCTGGTGTTACCACAGTACAAGAAACTGAAAAAATGATTGCGCCTAAAGGACAAAAACGTGTTGGATCAGAGACATCTTGGGAGAGGGGAAAAATGTTACAGTAATATGTACCATGAGCACTTCAGAATTGTTCATACCACCACTTTTTATATTTCCACGGCAACGCGACTCGCCCCTGCTGGAAAAAGATGGACCACCAGGAGCTATTTACGCCTGCACACATAATGTTTGGACAAACGAAAACATATTCATTCTGTGGTTAAAACATTTTATACAGCACTTAAAGCCTACAGCCGAAAAACTCGTTCTGCTTGTAGTGGATAATCATGCCACTTTAGAAGCTGGGGAATTAGCTAAACTAATCACGTAATACTATTGACTATCCCTCCTCCCACATTCATACCACCGTTTACAACCGTTGGATGTAACTTTTTTCGCGCCCTGATGTACATGAAATCAAAAAATATGATAAAAATAACAATATATGAAATCGCGGGACTGTTTAATAAAGCTTACAGTAAGGTTGCAAGTTTAGAAAAAGGGATTTCGGGTTTTAAGGCGACGGGAATATTTCCCATAAACCCTGCGGTTTTTGATGATGAAAATTTCATTGATAATATTGTAACCGAACAGTCAGCTTCTGTTCACCGTGATAATATCCAATCTACAGCAAATGAAACACCACTGCAAACTTTAGTTGATTTTTTCCGATTCAGACTGCATCGAATAATTTACAAAAGCAGCAACAAACTGATTTACCAAATACGATTGATGATTCCAAAAACTTTCAACCACAGCCGAGCACATCTTCTGATTTTGTTTCTACTCTCTCTGTTTTAAGCCCGAAACCAATCCCCCAGAATTCTTCAACAATGACTACCAGGCAAAAACAACATTCTGAAATTTTGACGAATGCACCAATGAAAGCGTTGTTTGAAGAAAAGAACAAGAAACGTATAGAAAAGGATGCCGAAAATCCTAAACCAATCGGAAAAGGTGCCAAGGGTAAAAGTACCAAAGAAAAAGGTGATAAAGTTGCCAAAGGTAAAAGTACTAAAGAAAAAGGGGACAAAAAATCGAGTGCTAAAGCCAAAGGTTCTAAACGAAAGAAGAATACAGTTGAAAAGGAAAAACAGAAGAGAGTAAAGAAAAATTTATTCAACAGTGATGAAGATGTGTCATCAAATGAAGAAGTTGATGAAAACCAAATTTGCGATGATGAATCTGAATACTCAGATGAAGAAAATCTGTATAACGTTTGTCTCGACACAGACAAAGGAAAAAAACTTTGGTATCGTTGCAGAAGCTGTGGAAAATTATCACATGCAGAATGTTCTTGCAGTAAAAGTACAAATGATTAAATATGTTTATTCTGTTTGGATCCTTAAGTATCTATTTAGATCAGTGTTATTAATGATTGTTGTTGATTTTATTGCCAAATATTTACATTGATTAATAGTTACTTAACCAATTAAGGTAAAACCTTATCGAGTCTGATTATAAGTAAAGAAAAAACTTTATAAATATTTTATAAAAATATTATGGCTCTCATTTGACATATGGGGCATTCATAACTCTAATTACCCAAAGAGGAGGGTAATTGGAGCGAATGAAATTTTTTGTTTTTTGTTTCTCATTATAGATGATGATTTTGTTTTCATGTTTTTTCTGTAATTATAAGTAGCCAGATAGGCAACGCTCCCATCTAAAATAAAAACATTTTTTGATTACGCAAATTATGAGTTTTATTACAAAGTATCCTTAGTAGGCTCCAATTCCCCCACGGTCCTCTAAACCTCAAATCTCAAAAAGGAACTAGTGGAACATAGTCCTTTACATTTCTTATTCTTTTTTATTTCTATTATTTCCTTTACCCTCAGTTTGTTATAATTATGGCCCTGTTCAATTATTGTCATTTTATTACGGTCCTAAAACCTAAATGATATTACGAAATCTCATTAAACTCTAACATATTCTCTTATATTAAGACAATAGAAATATTATCTTAAACCCCATTTTTCAGTTAGAAAAAATTATATAAGTAATTTTAAAACGCTTTAAAAATACGAAAAATAACTGTTATTCCTATCATATAATTTTACATGTTACCACTAATTATTAAAATAAAAATAGTAGGTTCAAGGTACGTATTTTGTTAAGACCAAATAGTTTTAAAATTGAGTTAATCTTTAATTTATAAGATGAATTATTATAATTTTCTTTCAACTTTTTTAAGTTTTTTAGTAATTTTTATAGAAAGAAAATATGTAATGATTTTTTTAAATGTCTTAAACACAAGACGAAATGTCCAAATACGTTATGTTATTGCATAGGCATATAAACTTAAACACAAGCTTTTTCATTTCCATGTATGCTTTCATGTCCTCGTACCCACTCTGTTATCCTTTGTTAGGAGTTGTAAGTTCACTTTAACATTCTCAAACCAATCTACATGATACCCTTTGGCCCTTAAGGTCTACTCTTTTGTCAGAATGAACGTAGATCTGCCACTCTTTGTAAGCTTTCCATTTGTCTCATCTACATATTTTAAGATTGCATATACAGGGTATCCGGTAAGTACCTCCTAATTTCTCGAGATCATATAGAGGACGTCCAAATAATCCTACTTTGTCATAGAAAAAAAATACCTAAAGTCCGCTTAACGGGGCCCTAAAGGCGTACCCAGCGATTTACCTTATCGGCTCTAAGTTTTGAACCGACTTGCATAATTTAATAAAATTTTAATATTTTATAGAGGCCATAAATATTCATTGAACGATACTACAGTAGATGTTTTAGATCATCAGATAAGTCAGGAACGGACTTGCAGCCACACTCGTTGGACCTTATTTTTGACAGGTATTATTTTACAGAGCTGAAAAGTAATGTTTTAAATACTTTGGTCATTCCTCTTCAAAAAAAGGTATTCTTAATTTAGTTGGATAAAACTGGCGGTTTTCGAGATAAATCGGTTTTTATGCGAAAAACTCAAAAGTTACTAATGCCCAAACACAAACAGGTAAAAATAAAATATGCAAGATTTCCAGCTCAGACATTGTCAACTCCAGACACCTTTGAAAGGGTTGATCGGGACTCAATTAAATTTACAGTGTTATTAAAATACAAAAATACTGAAAACGTTTAAATGTTATTTTGGCAAATGTTTTATGTGGCTCCACGTCCTTCAATACATTTTCTTATCCTTTTAATATTTTCCCGCTGTACTGCAAATATTAATCCGACATTGTTAGGGAATTCGTTAGAATGCTGTGTTATTCTCGTTAGTAGTTTTCTCCAGTTTTTACTAGTCCTATTAGATGTCTCTTGAAGTAAAACCCTAAGGGATTTGGAGACCATTGTGTTCTTAATAAAGGACTACCTCGACCGAGGGCCAAAAACGTTAATTAAGTGTTGAGCTACTATACGGTTAAAATGAGGTGCAGCACCATCATGTATGTACCATATTTGCATTATTCTATCACGACAGGAACTATCTCCCGAGAAATGTTAACATCAACATTCATATGTTTACCAAAGAAAGCAAGTTCAAAAGAATGCAGTGACTATCGAACAATCATTCTCATGTCACATACTTTGAAAAGCCTTTTAAAAATTGTACACGCTAGAACACATTCCAAATTGGAGCTGGATATTATTGACACACAGTTTGGCTTCCGGAACGGGGTGGGTGCAAGAGAAGCATTATTTGCTTTTAATGTGCTTACTCAAAGATACTTGGACATCAATCACGACCTCTATGTCTGCTTCATACATTACAACAAAGCTTTTGATAGGGTCAAACATGACAAACTGATAGAGATTATCAGAAGCAAAAATTTGGATGAAAGAGATTTAAGGTTGATATCAAATCTGTATTAAAACCAGCGAGCGGCAGTAAAAATTGGACAGGAAAAGTCCGGAGATGTGAAAACATAAAAGGGGAGTCAGACAAGGGTGTATATTGTCACCTTTACTATTTAACGCTTATTCTGAAGAAGTTATATTGGAAAGTCTTGAATCTAAAACAGCAGGGATAAAAGTAAACGGAGTTTTAATCAACAATATTAGGTATGCAGATGATACCATAATAATAGCTGATAGTTTGAAAGACCTAGAAAAAATAATGAATAAAATATTAAGAGTTAGTGGAGAATATGGACTCTCTCTTAAAACGAAAAAGACCAAGTTCATGATAATTAGTAAAAACAACACCAATAATAATGAAACCCTAATGATAGGAGGCCAGCACATAGAAAGAGTTAAGAAGTACACTTACTTGGAAATCCTAATAACAGAAAATAATGACTATACCGTCGAAATAAAAACCAGAATCGAGAAAGCACGTGCCAACTTTATTAGAATGAAAAAGGTTATCTGCAGCAAAGATCTAACGTTTGTCCTGAAAATACGACTAACTAAATGTTACGTATACATTGTTTTATATTATGGAATGAAAGCATGGACACTGAATCGAGAGGAAATGAGAAGACTTAACTCTTTTGAAATGTAGATCTATAGAAGAATTCAGAGGATTTCGTGGGTGGATCGAGTTACGAACGCTGAGGTGTTGAGAAGAACGGGGAAAGAAAATAAAGTCGAGATAACAGTAAAACAGAGAAAACTGTAATATTGCGGACACATTATGCGGGGAGAAAAGTACAGTATCTTACGGCTCATAATCCAAGGCAAAATAAGTGGCAGAAGAGGCGTAGGACGACGACGAATTTTATGGCTAAAAAACCTAAGGGAATGGTTTGGATGCAGTTCAAAACAACTATTTAGAGCAACTGCCTCAAAAATTAAAATAGCTATTATGATTGCCAACCTCCGCAATGGAGAAGGTACTTTAAGAAGATCAAGAAGTAAGTGTTCCAATAAATTAGTTAAATTTTGGTGCAAAATTGTAAATAAATCACCAGTCTACCAGTCTTCCTTCCAAAACAAATGGACCTAAAGTTACCACCTTCGTAGGTGTTTGTTTTTAATTATAGCGCGCGGGTTTTCATCAGCCCATAAATGTAAATTGTGTGAGTTTATGATGCCATCTCGTGTAAAACCGGCCTCATGGGTAAACAAAATAAGGTTAGAAAAATTTAGATTTAGGTTGTGTTGCTATATAAACTAGTTGGAGTATTGAAGTCTCGCGGGATAATCATTCGGAGACATTGCGCGTACTTTTCCAACGTGGTACGGGTGAAGTAACTGTTGTGTTATAGTTTCATGTATGATTATACATATACATTTTGTAACATTGTTTTCTGTCGCGTGTTTTCTTATGCTGTTTGAAGGCTTGTTAGCAATATCTTGCAAAATTTGTTTCTCTACGTGAGGGTCTCGTGCTCTCCGGGGAAGTTCCTCACCGCCACGTCATGGCAAAAATGATCCTGATAAGACATGTAAAAAATTAATTCGTTAACTCTAATAATTACTTTCTAATCATCTTCTACCTGTTTCCCTTATGCTTGGATTAACCGTTTGAAAGGTTGTTGGACTTGTTCGAGCTGGTAATCTTTCGGCAAAACATCTTCTTGCCTTCGAAGAGTGAGACAGCGCTTTCTCATAAATTATACCACATCAGCATATCCTGCATATTTTATTTTTAACTTTTTTGTTTAACATTAATATCTTTTGAGGTTTTTAAATAAAAACCGATTTATCTCGAAAACCTCCAGTTTAATCGAAATAAATTAAGAGTAACTTCTTTAAAGAGGAATGACCCAAGTATTTAAAAAATCATTTTTCAACTCTATAAAATAATACTTGTTAAAAATTAGACCCAACGAGTGTGGCTGCAAGACCGTTCATTACCTCTTTGATGATCTGAAACATTTACTATAGTAAGATTTAATGAGTACTTATGGCCTCTATAAAATACTAAAATTTCATTAAATTACACAAGTCGACTCGAAACCAATAAAGTGCCCCCTTCAGGACTCTGAATCTCCGTTAAGGGACACTTTAGGAATTTTTTTCTAGACAAAATAGGATTATTTTGACCTCCCCTGTATGTTTCTCAGAAATTAAGAGGTACTTACCGTACATCCTGTATTTTTGAAATAGTGTTGAGTATTTTTCCAAGGGAGAAATAATTTCTCTTCTTGCTCGTAGCCCATATATCCCATATCTGGTACTCTAACTGGTTTTTGAATCGTCAATGTACAAGATAAGTAACCTGAGAAGAAAATTCCAATTTAGCTTGTTTGTTTTCCCTTCGGTCCTCCATTGTGACCTATTCTGAGGTCATACAATATGGACTGTGTCCATTTCTGACTCAGGGTTCTCATCTAATTACATATAGTTTCATGTCCTATCATCAGTATGTGTGCTGTTGGCATTGAGTAGTGTAGCCGATGAAATCCCTTCTTCCTTTAATTGTCCATACAACCGGTGGCCATTTTTGAGGTCCAATTAATTCTTTATAAAAATATAGAAGACGGTACTTGAAACATACAAATTTTCGTATCAAAAATACCTAACTAAAAATTTAACAAGTATGGTACAGAGGTTTTCTTAAATTTAAAGCAATACTGACCAACAATTTTTGGGACAAGTTGGTTTAGATTCTACGTTAAGTATACAGTTAGTGGTGTGACTCGCAGTAGTGTACAACGAATTTTAAAACATTACAAGATTTAACTTGTTCAAGAAATGCATAACGATGGTTTTCACCTTCAGCTCCAATTCTGTGAAGTCGTCAGTGAATTGGCGATAAACAATCAAAATTTCCTTTTTTCCATTTGTTTTTTCGACAAAAGCTCCTTTTTTCTAAATAGCTTAATTAACCGTCATAATTGTCTCTACTGGACAGATACCAGCCGAAGAATATTTCAGGAAGTGCATACGTAACATCCTTTTCTATAACTGATAACTTGACTGGTGATATGTGTTTAGGAATTGCTGCAAGAAGCTATTGTTCCAGTTATAACCACGATTGTTGATAACACCGAGGGCTCTGTACAAAGGAAGTGATGTTTTAGCAAGACGAAACTCTTCGATATTATCCTGCATTCGCATTAATTTTTTAGCCTGGGCTATCCGGGTCGTTGAATAGGTAGAGGAACCATAAAATGACCTTCTCGATCGTCAAAACTAAGTCTCTTGGATTTAATTTTGGGGAGACACTTGAAAAGCTAAATTTTTGTCACGCAAACAGACGTTCTAGAACATTTAAGACAGCTTATTATTAATCAGTACCCCCAAGTCACTCCCCAATTGCTACAGAATGTACAACAGCGTTTTCATCAAGATCTGTATTATTTTATGGAAGTAAATGGTCAAAAATTTCAGCATTTTCTGAAGCAAATATAAAAATAAAAATGCTCTTCAACATCTTGTAATTTTGTAAAAAATAATTGAAACTTAAAAGTGGAACACAGTTGTATGGAGAATTAAAATAGCTTTCCAATGATGGAAAAATTGTTGACCACCAGGGGGATGCAGCTCGAGCTAATTAGTACCTTACAATTCTATAAATATAAGTCACATTTAAATTAATAATATATTACTTACTCCAGAAGTCTCTTCCTCATCGCAGCTTCTTGCTGGCTAGGAACTCCGTCAAATGGAACAGGTGTTCTAGGAGATCGAGATCCAGGGCACACCTTCGAAAAATAATTCGATATTAATTTTTGGTTGAACAAAGTCACCTAACC